>OY740778.1:844347-1042031 GCA_963513935.1 Aphrophora alni | reverse complement strand
CTGTAGTTTTATTATATTCTTATAAAACCAAATTGATTTTATATTTTTTTATATTTTTTCGCTTTTGAATTGCTGAATGTATATATCTAGATAAATACCTTATATTAGTAGTCAGAGCAATTCTTGTTATTGTATATCACTACAGCTGTTTCGCCGATCACAGTCGGCTTCGTCAGGTGCAGGACACTTAAATAAAACACATAAACACGACACTGAACATATACGACACTAAAAACATTGTTTTAAAATATTCGGAGGCTAGCTCTTCGTTAAATTTTACACTAAAAATGTCCGTGTGTGGCCACATCATTATTCATTCGTTTCCGTCCGGAATTTTCATCTTCACTCTCGAATCGTCCTGTATTATGTTTTTTACGGACTCATATATAGTCACAATCGTCCGAATAAGCTACACCAATAACAGTTGATTATTATTTATAAGTAGATCGCAGAATATTCCAGGTTTTTCTGTCATTCCTTCTAGCACGACTCTGTAACAGCTGGTGTTCTACATAAATCACTATCAAGGTCCAAGGATCAGCTGAAAGCTCCAGTTATGTTAATTCAATTTTAATATTGAAACCATAATATATCTTTCACTCGACAAACCAGATTTTCCTTAGAATTGTATTCAGTTATTGTCTAACAACAGTAATTACATCTGAACCATTTTGTCTCTTCTTGGTTGGATATTACAGTCTATCAATAGAATCGATACTATAAGTAGTATTTTCACAAGAAAATTTGTTTTATTGGACTATAGTACTTGGAAATTAGTTTGTTGACATGTTGCTGTTTAATCAACTACCTCTGTCAAGTTAAATTATTTGCAGCAATGTGTCACTTGTTATTCGGTCTATCAATAGACTAAATGCTATACGCTATATATATATATAAACCACCCTTCTGAGAAATACTTTGTATCATTGTACTACATTACTTGCACATTAGTTTGCCAAGTTAAATTATTCAATTAAATTACCAGAGTTCTGTTTTAACTTGACCATTTCTTGCGTTTGTTCAATGGATGTGCTTGTGTGTATTAAAAACCTGCATTTTCTATGGATTACGGTGCATGCTTAAAATGAATAAATATAACCTATTGTGCATGACATATTGTACAAAAACCAAGAAACTTTGAACTGTCTTCTATCATTTTCCCATAGGAAAGTTTTACCAGATTTCAAAAACAACACTTCCACGCTCTTTGACTTTATGATGTTACATTTGATTTATAAATCTAAAACTTTTAAAATTTCATAGAGTTACAGAAATATCAATCAAATCATTGTTTACATAACAGTTTAATACTGTTTTTTCCCATTGAGATTCCTTGTTCTACGCTGTGTAGACAGCAATAATAGATTGCCCAGTTTATTGGTTATTTTCTTCTTTGTTATTATTAATTAATAAAACAAAACAAAAAGTCATGTTCTTCATCACTTTAAAAAACAGACATAATAGAACATAAAATAGAGCCATCTTTTCGAATAGTCTAATAGTGTGAGGTTTGGAAGAGAAGAAGAGTTGATTCATAGAGACATGATAGGAACAGAAGACAACGAGAAGAAAGTGTATATCCAGGTAGGCATCTTGGGATTGCAGAAACTGTAGTTACTATAAATGAGCTATGAGGGTCAGTTAATAATAATCTGTAAAAACTAATGGCTTTTTTGAATTTTATAAAATTTAAAATAATCATCTATATCCATACTATTATATACAAATCTAATGGTGTCTGTCTGTGTGTGTTTGTGCGTGTGTGTGCGCGCGCGTGCGTGTTACTCAATCACATAAAAACTACAGGACCCATTGAGCTGAAATTGTACATGGACATTCTTAGGGTAGGTGGTTTACACATATGCCTATTTTTATTTAGAAATTCCATCAGGGCACCGCCTCACCGGCCTTGAAAACTCCCTTAACACTCAATCATCAATACTCCATTACATACTTGGCTTAAATATACATCAACCCCATACGAAGGACGGGTACTCCTGCTAGTTACTGACGATACGACTGTTGGGGTTAACAACATTAATCACCTTAAATAAGGGTTGATTTTTGTCAGAGGTGGGTGTGTACCATAATGTAGTTACTTCAGATTTAATTAAGTACTCATTTATATGTAAATACTGTACAACATTCCCAACCATCTTTTATATTCCTTCAAAAAGTCTGTCGACTCTGATTTGAATTTTAAATTCGTTTTCCCAAAATTACGGTTGCTCGCGTTTTTTGTTATTTAAATTGAGCTACTTTATCACTCTCCCTGGTTCTTGAATAACTTTAATTTAATTTAAATTGTTTATAGGTAGTTTACACGGTGTATAATTCTTTCCTTAATTTAATAAAATCAAAAGTAATTCAAGAAAATAAATGTTAATATTTTGCTCTTATTTGAAATAGTGTCGCTATGAGAAAATATCTCTCTCTCTCTCTCTCTCTCTCTCTCTCTCTCTCTCTCTCTCTCTCTCTCTCTCTCTCTCTCTCTCTCTCTATATATATATATATATATATAAAACCCTCATTGTTCGAGAAAACGTTCTGGTTCTATGAAGGTGAATAGATGTAGGTAATCTGTAGGTTGAAAGACGAACAAAAGTATTTATTTAAAATAATTATATATATATATATATTTTTTTTTACGCTTATTATTATATTACAAAGAGTAATTTGTACAATACAAGAGACACAAACCAATTAGATAATCAAATTGCTGGTAATTGTGATTAATCCAGTCATTATTGGACATTGCTGCATATCTGCAAATAGAGTTCGTAGTACTTGTTAACTCTTGTACATTCACTGTACTTTCCTTGAATGAGGAAACATTTTTTATCCTTATCCTTGATTAACGTGTAGATCAAGAAACCCATGAGTATCAGGGAAGGTGATAGTGTAGGTTATTCGATGTTTGATATGACAGCTTTCCTGTTCCTCGCTGGAGAATTCAGCCTTTTCCTTGCCATGTGTCCATAGATAGGCAGGCCGTTTAGGATAGGATAGTTTCTAAATATTTTACATCTGAAATCGGGACGATTAGTAGCTATAGGGTTAAAAACTCTTTCACCCCCAACCTCTCCGGAAAGGGTTTTTTGGCCATAATGAACTATTAAGGGTAGAGTGTAAACCTCTGGTTTGCTCCTGAACGCCCTGAAAATGAGCCAAGAACCTTTCCAAAAACCTATCCTCCGATCCATATCTTGTCGGACCGCTGGAACGTATCCCATTCCGGCTAGAGCGAATCCGAAAAAAAAAAAAATAGTTACGGTTGTTACGTGATAACGTAATCGCGAGAAGAAGAAAAAAATCGTCACCCATAATATTGTCATCTAAACCCTGAGACAACAGTCTTCCTTGTAGGCACTACTAGAGACAGGATCATTGATGAAAAAAAAAGAACCTAAGATCCGGTTGCATAAAAGTTCACCCCAAAGTGCCCAGCTTGTTAATCTGCTCACACGGGAGTTATCTAATGAATAATAAGACGTTTTTGACGGTGTGTAACTCCGGACAACTTAAAGTAAGTTTCATCTGACATCATTACTTCATTCCAAATCCTTTCTTCGTTCAAAACGAAATATACTTCTCAAAATCCTCCATGGATGAGACTCGGACTATACAAACAAAGATGACAACGCATCTTCTGCAAAGACCTTCTGGTGATGTCGATATTTTCATTTTGACCCAAAACATAAAATCTTCAACAACCAGCAGTACTGATGGATCCATTTGTCTGTGCGCGCGGCTGCTATGGCCCGGCGGGGAAGAGGGGAGTGGTTATCGCTCATTTCCAAAAACATGTGGTCCCGCGCGGCGCGCCGGACGTAGATTATTCCTCTGTCTTCAATGTAGCTTCGAGTTGTTTGTAAACATCATGTTTCTATTGCACTACAAATCTTGTAAACTGTAATTATGTGTCGCGAAAGGTAGACAAACATAGTTGGGTGAGCGAGCCCTATTTTTACAGAACGGCTAGTAGCGTCAGAGCCGCGCGCACAGACAAATGGTCCCATCAGTATATTATCGTCAGTTGTTATAGTGACTGTTCGACAACTGTATACAAAACCGTTCTGTAAAACGTATCTTAAATTTGGTAAATGTTTTGTCTTGGTAGTGATTCTGTTTTATGCTTCCTTCCACTCATTAAAGACAGTGTCAGAGCTCTTAAACTTTCGGCTTCAGAATCAAATTGTTTGCTCAGGAAATTATATATTATGTTATACATAATCCTACGTTATAAAAAAAATAAAATCAAATGTTTCGACCTACAAATCAGCACCTCCGTCACAATCACAAATATTTCTTGAAACTTTCTGTATACCGGGTGTTACAAAAGTCTAGATACCCCATGATTGTTTTGGTTTGTAAGTAAACATATAAAAATGAAAATCTATTGTTATATCCTTACTCTATTTAACAACAATTTGTACACCTAACTTTTTATATTTTGCTGTCACGTAATACCTCATTTTAATAATTTACCTGCAATAAATTACTGCGATCCTGAATATTACTAGCTTATTGTTCATTCGTAGCTTTACCATTAAAATTATTGTATAGTAATAGTTCACTGCATTAATAAATTTTAGAGAGTAATAAATATGATAATAGTGATAAAAATGCTAATGTAATCGTCTCATATCTTTGATCTTTTCTGTAAAATGATAAGGTAATGCTAAGGTAATGCTAAGGTAATGCTAAGGTAATGCTAATGTAATGCTAAGGTAATGCTAAGGTAATGCTAAGGTAATGCTAAGGTAATGCTAAGGTAATGCTAAGGTAATGCTAAGGTAATGCTAATGCTATTTCTAGTATTAAACCAACATTACTTCACTTTTAAATAATTACACTAAAAGCAAACAAACTTTGTGGGGCTGGCATTTCTGATTGGGCCGTCTTTTTGAATTCGTGTTTGCGGCAGGGTGTTCTACTAACAAAGACCTTTGAATGAGGTATTAATCGATCTGTGGTTACTTTGAAAATTTTCCCAATTTCCTTGCGGGGCGTCCCCCCCCCCCCGCAGCGCAATATGACAGTTAAGTGTATAAAAGTGTTTTTACCTAGAGTAAGAACATAATCCTTGAATTATATCGTTGTGTGTTTATTTTGAAACAAAATATCCTGCGGTGTCCAGATCTTTTAAACACTCGGTATAAGGAAAATTAACTTCTATTTTTCTTTGTAATATACAATTTAGTACTTTTTTGTAAACTCAAGTGAAAAAGTCTATGAAATATTTTCACCACAATAATCACATAATACTGGAATCTCAAAGCACTGAATAAACATATGTGCTTAATTTCGATTTGAGTTTTTGTAAATAAAAAAAATGACACAAAGAAGACAACAATCAGAAATATGACTTCATTAAGGGAAGTAATATAGGAAACGTTTTTGGTTCCTCACTGATTTGAATTTCAAATTGTTTTCACCCCACATTAAATTATTATTCCACTGTACAGGGTTTTGTTGGGGAATTTATGATTTACTTTTTGTGACGTTATAATTATATCTTTTAGTAAGTTAAACAGGGTTAAAAACTGTATTAAAATATTTTACAATTGCTGCACGTCTTTAACTACGACAGTATTGTTTGTTCTATGGATATGTGCACTTTATTATCTACGAATTATAATTGTTTATTACAATATAACATATCATTTGTTATAAAATTAAATAAAAGTGGAGAAATTTAAATGTTCTTCAAGAACAAATTATACACGATATTTAAAACTATTTAATTATAACTTTTGAAATAATATTATTAACAAAATAATTTTAACAGTTTAATTAAAGAGTATTAAAGAGAGTCAGATAACCTTGGCCTCACCGTGATGCCAGTAGTTCGCGAACCATGAAACAGTGCGCATGTAAGAAAATGTTAAAATCAACGTATACGTGTATTTATTTATTTGTGTGTATAGTGTTAATGTTTTTGTTATGTTTAATGTTTTAACGACCTCTACGGAGTGAAATTACTGAAGATGGAGCTACGACTCCGAAACGCGTCTTTGTAATTAAGACAAACGCAAAGTCACATGACGGAACTATAAAGGTAATAAAATAATTTATTACTCATTATATTATTCCATTCGTTTATAAAACTGTTGATTTATAGTTTATTAACAATTCGCGTAAACCAGACCACATGGATTTGTATTTGTGCAGTGAAAACGTTTTACGAGATGGGATAGATGTTATAAACTTAGATGTTGAAAACTTAGATGTTGCAAACTTTGATGTGGCAAACTTAGATGATGCAAATTTAGATGTTGCAAACTTAAATGTTACAAACTTAGATGTTACAAACTTAGATGTTACAAACTTAAATGTTGCAAACTTAGAAGTTACAAACTTAGATGTTTCAATCTTAGATGTTCCAAACTTAGATGTTGCAAACTTAGATGTTACAAACTTAGATGTTGCAAACTTAAATGTTACAAACTTAGATGTTGCAAACTTAGATGTTGCAAACTTAGATGTTACAAACTTAGATGTTGCAAACTTAAATGTTACAAACTTAGATGTTGCAAACTTAGATGTTGCAAACTTAAATGTTACAAACTTAGATGTTACAAACTTAGATGTTGCAAACTTAGATGTTGCAAACTTAGATGTTGCAAACTTAGATGTTACAAACTTAGATGTTGCAAACTTAGATGTTGCAAACTTAGATGTTACAAACTTAGATGTTGCAAACTTAGATGTTGCAAACTTAGATGTTACAAACTTAGATGTTGCAAACTTAGATGTTACAAACTTAGATGTTACAATCTTAGATGTTTCAAACTTAAATGTTACAAACTTTAGATGTTGCAAACTTAGATGTTGCAAAATTATTAGAGTATTTTTATTGCCAGTCAATAATTAGGACCAAATATTTGACGTTGATTTTATTTTCTAATTACAAGTACAATATCAGAGTAGTTTTTAAATTATTACAAAAACAGAGAAAATGAAAAATAAATCAAAATATTATTCTTGTATTTTATAGTGTATAAAAAATTGGTTTATTTCAATTTTCTAAGTACTAAAATACACCCTTATTGAACTCCAACATTTGGAGTTTAAAATATTAAAATTCAAATATTTTGGAAACGTGTTTAGGATTAAGAATTCCAGTTAAAACACTATCGATAATTTATAACTTTGGCTAGAAGAGATTGTTTTTTGGAGCACATTGGTATATGGTACATTACAAAAAAATTGACTAAGATAAGCTAGGTTTTGAAAAATGCAAACTTCTAAGACAGATATTTTAAAGATAACAAATATGGCTCCACCCCTCACGCTCAACATTATTCCAAAATTGTACCAAATATGATAAATTTAAATCAATCCATTAACAAAAAAGTTGATGCAAAAAGCACTTCTGTTAGGGCATAACTATGGATTTGGGATCATAAACCCTTACGTTCGTTTCAACAAAATTGATCGAAATCAGAGTATTTTTGTAAATATTCGGCTTTCTAAGACTGGGTTTTTTTTGCGGGGGGGGGGGGTGGTGGTGACAATCATACATTTTAAAATTCTTTTTGCATATATTTTGTTGTTAAAGTCATCATTTTAGTTTATGATTTATACTAGGAAAGATTTTGAGTTATCAAACAAAAATAGAGATTAGACACTCAAGATATAACCAAAATGTACCCAAATATCAAATAAATCACTCCGTTAATTCCAAAGCAGTCGTTGTAAAATTACACTGTTCTTTGGACTTTAGTAACCTCTAATAGATTTTTTTTTTATAAAGCAACTCAAACTATTTCTAACCAACCACAAAATTTTCTCTATATTTTGAAAAACCAACGTGAACAGTTAAACTTTTTTCTCAATGATTGTTTCAGTTTTGCATTACTCATTACGAGCAAAGCGAAAAATCCATACAATGAATTTCGTTCACTATAAAAAAATATACAAATTTATAATTTGAATATATGTTTACAAATTGTAATGTAATAAGAGGCTTAACAAGTGTTACATTGTTGCAGTAAAAATATCAAATATTGTTGAAATTGAAAACACAAGGCAGCTGATGGCGAGGGATAACAAACTCAGCCTTTCATTTGAATTTCAGATCACTTTCATTCCAAGTTTCACGCAGCTCCGAGAATTGAATTATACATTTTGTATTGAAGAGCTGCTTTCAATTGTTTATATTAATTTAATTGAAACATAATTTGATAATTTTACTTTATCATATATGTGTAGTACAAAACAAAAATATTTGATGAAGCACAATCAATGTTTAGTTTTTGTGGAAATATAAAGTTTGACGTGCTTTTAGTTTAATTAATTCGTTTGTAGAATGATGTCTGTCTGATTGTTTTGATTATGAAATCAATTTTATGTGCAGTGATTTACAATCCAAACATCTTAATGGATTATTTATATAAAAAAAATTATTTGGCAATATCTTGATTCTTAAAAAAATAAACTCATAACCGAGGTTATCTGCAGTAAGTCAAAACATAAAATTTTATTTTAAAAAAATTGGTCGTAAGGAGTTTAATCATTTTTTTTTTAAATGTAGTCTCTAATGACCCAAACAAAACATATTAGTCGTTATCTCCCCAAAAATGTCGAATGGAGAGTTGTCGAAAAAAAACAAAAAAAACAGTTAATCAGACGTGTTATAACAAGAAGTAATTTCTTAAAGTTGGCTCACCTGATTATCTTGGTAAAATATAAAGCTAAATGACAGCAACCAATCTCCGCCAAGCACTTCAGCTAATTATGGATTTTTGTACAGTATTGGGGTCGGGGAAGATCTAATTATTAAAGTAAATATCTTTTTTTCTCATGTATAAAGTACTAAAGGGATATTTTTGAAAATGATGACAATATTATTATGTTTTATTACAATTTTTTTGAGAACGAGTATGTGAGAAAGTTAATTCAGTGTTTTTACACAATTTATTAAATTAATTTTTATTCTAGTATATGATGGTTTTTATTTCTTTTCTTACTGTTCAGGTTTTTTGCTTTTAGACATCAAAAAAAAAATACAAATATAAGGTCCTGAGACACAGCCAAACAATATATATCGTTAAAAATAATTTTATATATATATATATATATATATATATATATACTCCATTTTTTAATTTTACATTCTAACAATGTAAAGTCTCGTAAATTGTTTTTAAAAATCGTACTGAGTCCACAAAGCCTTACAGAATCCTTCATAAACATAAACTACAGATTGAAAATACCAATGTTTAGCTTATAATGACATTGCAATGAAAACTGAGATGTTCTTGAATTATATACAACTTTACAAAAGTAGTAAAATCTTACACATGAATTATTTTTGTGCGAAAAATACCATATTGTATGAGAAAGAGTAGGTAAAAAATTAAAAAAAAAACAATATTTCGTATTCAAGATTAGCGATTAAATGTCTAATTTCTCAAATATTCTCATTTTATAAAAGACAAACCGTGTTTAAATTATTGAAAAAGTAATTAATTTCTATAGTTTTTCCAATGATTTAAACAAACAATTATAGAAAGGTTTGCAGTAGCTTGAAGTTTGAAGTTTATATTATATGGATTAGGTTTAGAGCAGGGGTCGATCATTAAAAGAGTTTGAGTTCGGGAAGGAAATTTGGGTATGATGGGGGGGGGATTAACCTGACACGTACCCTCGACTACACAAATACTACAGCTCAGCCAGCCAGCTTCATGAGCGATTAAAACTAGGTTATTAATTATAATACATAATAAACTAAATTAACTATGATTAATATTAAGGGAATGACTCTATTTAAAATTTGTGGTCTAGGAAACAGTATTTGGTCAAAATGGTCGTTAATTATTTATCACATATTAAATTTTATATCGAATTTGGAGACACACCGCGAAAACCCTGGGGCGTCTGACCCATCCTCAAAATTGGCTAATTATCCATTATTTGGGGGGGTACCTGAAATATCGGTTACCCTGTAGACTAGAAGACATGCACTTCCTCGTGCACATCCGGTCTCTCTTGCAGCTGGTGCACAACTCATTCTCTAACCTTGATGCATGATAAGGACTTTCATTACCGAGGGAAGGGGTAGACTGATTTGATTCAAAACAATTCCCCTGCAATTTACTATTCAGGCAACCCGCTGGTAGATCTGTTAGAATGGAAGTATCGCGGGGATGAAAGGAATTCACCACAAGTTTATCTATAACGTATCATATAAACTTTCGTTATATGAAAATCAAGCATTTATTTCTCATTTTATGAGCAGAACACCATTCATCAATTTAAAAAAAAAAACTTGTTAGTAAATAATGAAATTCCTCGACTTTCCCAATTCTACATCAATTTTTATAAAATAAAATACATATAATGCCCATGAACATGTTTTTATTGTGAAAACATATTATTGTTTAATACGATTATGCGGGTTAGAAATACCTTTGTTACAGGTCTGTTGGATGGAGTTAACACGACAGTACTGTTTTTCTCTGGATTTTAATGTACTTTATTTTCTGCAAAACTAAATTTTATATAATAATATTTATCACCTCACTTGTTATGAAATTTAATTAAATACGATATTATAAAGACGCTTTAGAACAAACTATGCAGTATTAAAAACATAATAAATTTGTGTTATTTACTTACAATTTTTTAAATATTTGTGTAAAGAAAATAATTTTTATGAGTTTAATGAAAAAACTAAAAGATTATATAGAGCTATAATTCTTTGTGCTTGATAAGTCTTTCTTAGCGTCAACTCGTAAGTGCCACGTATTAGAGAATAGTCATTCAATACATTTTATTTACAAGAATTAATTTTTACAAAATTCTTTACAATGTATTTTTTTTTTACTTAGGATTAAAATTTACGATTCCAAAACCCATAGGTAACATTTTTATCACAAAATTTCAGAGTTTTTCATTCGATTACAAAACTGTTAATTTTTCGCATATTGACAATTCCAGACCATATAGACTTTGATTTTTGGCAAAATGTACGATAGACTAGATGTTTCAATATTTAAACAATATATTGTTTTTAGGAAAAAGGTTTTAAAATACCTTGAGCAAATTTGTTAACTAAAAAACTGTAACATCTGTTTTATCAATGTATTTACATGTTTTTATTTGGCTTCTATTAATGAATAGGAACCGGATTATATTTAATTTAAAGACAAACAAATTAATGATAACTGATTTTTCTTCGTGATTCATGTACAATAAAATAAGGCGAGCTAGCCTAGGTAATTTAAAGACAATACTCGATATCAAATAAATGTTTTAAACTTATAAGATAATTGTATTTTACTATATTATCAGAATTTTATTAATAAATAACAATCATATTTATCCATGTATTATCCATATATCCTGTTTATAATATATATATATATATATATACGGGGAGAGAGAGAGAGAGAGAGAGAGAGAGAGAGAGAGATGTGATAGCTCAAAAAATTAATGTCTAATGTCTAGTTTTTTGCAGATACATTCAACTTTATGTCTACTTAGTTCAAAATAATGTTTTTGGAATATCTGTCTCGGTCTGTCGTCTGTCCAGTGCACTACAGCCCTAACAATTGGACCGATTATAATCAAAATTTGATAATATTTACCAAATCTCAAATTTAAAAAAAATTGTTTAAAATCTCTAAATTAGTTTTAACAGCCATAAAAAATCAGTTCTAACAAATTTTGACTCTATGGACTCAAATAAAACCAATTCGTTGCCATCTTTCCGAAATTCTAGTTCTTGATCATTTATCGTAATCAGTTCAACCGATTTCGTTCATATTTTAGTGTTTTGAAAATATCAATAAACTCAACCTGTGTGCAAAATTAAAATTAAAACAAAAAGACGTTTCAGTAATAATTAGTAAAAAATGTTAAATTAACTTTAAATGACGTCATTAAAACCTCGATCTAAATTAAATACGATTTGAGTTGAGACCGAGATTACAGTACAAACAAAGCAAGTTAAATATTTTTTAGAAAGACAACTTCTATGTGAATTTTCACGTTTTTACAACAATGAATAGTTTTTACATTTGGTTTTTCTGGATGGGTCAGTGATATATAGTGTTTTTTCACAGTTTATTTATACAATAATATAGGTTAGATAAGTATCCGGGGGTGGGGACAGATCGAAAGGAGTAGAAATTAAAAGTGCACTTTGCTAAAGTATTATATAACAGTGTGTTATTACTATTATTAAAATAATACTTCATTTGAAATTATTTAAAATATTAAAATTATGTAATTTTGCATTAGACGATTTACATTTAATTACGCACGTATTTTAGATACTTGCAGTTAAATAAACAATTCACTTTGCTTGTCAAAACATAAACAACTGTAAATAATAAATAAAAACAATTGCTCTGACAACAGTGACAAATATAAACACTTTAATATTTACAATTCCCTGAAGCAGCCACTGTGCACGTAATGTTAATGACATATATCAATAACACGCCACTTGTTAAATACTGAGTTTAACCATTTTGTTTATTGAGATTTCTTTATGAACACACATAACGTTCGTTATTGTGTTTAATTACCTCTCCAATGTAAACATATATGTTCATTTGACATTGATCATATGTAAATTTTTCTTGGACATATGTAAGTAATAGTATAAATTCATACATAGAGTTGATATGTTTGTTGGAGAAGGGTGGAGTCTGGTTGCTCAGACACAATGATTTCTATTAAAAATTTCGAGACAGATTAGTTTATGGAGTGAGGAAAGAGTGGTTTTTTCCTGGAGTAAAGAAAAACTAAAGTAAGGATTACCATATTTCAGTTTGGTTAACATAACCTGTTTATAGGAGTATGGTAGTAACAACAGCTTAGCATACCTCTCATTGATGTCTTTCCATCCAACCAATACTCTACTTTAAAACACTTAATCATAGATACCCTCCAGGGTTCAAAGAAGATATAAGACCAGCACACATTATCTCAGATAATACAGATGCCTCTGTTTAATGTGTAATATAACAGCTGTTTACTTTGCTTCATCTTTCAAATTTGGTATAATCATTATTGATAAGCACGCGGGGGGGGGGGGGGTTGACATTCTGTTGACGAAATTTGACTTGAAACTTTGGCGTTCATATTTTAAACTGTGACAGTGTTTTCGTTGGTTACAGCATGTTTTATATTTTATAAGATACTAGCTGATGGCCCCAGTTTCACCTGGGGATATTTGAGATGGTTTTATAAAGATTTTTTTTTAAAAGCACGACGTTAATGGTGGTGCTATGGAAATAATTTATGCCCAAATACATCAACATACCAATTTTAATAAATCGACCCATAAATAGCGTAGATATTATACTGGTTTTAGGGGTAAAAAACAGCCTTGGAGTGTAACATTTTCAAAACCCTTTCTTAGTACGCGTCTACAGACCTACCCCAAACCATCTTAAAAAAATATAGCTCTAGGCTTCTTGGATCCAGAGATTTCGTGATCAGTCAGTGGGTTTTGACTTATATATAGATTTAAGATATTCTTTTCTATTACACTGCTTGATAACTCAGTTTCAATTTTCCCCGAGAATAGGATCACTGGACATTTCATAGTTTTAAAGTTTACACGATGACGATCATAACAGCTATAATTTATATATTAGATATTCTCTAAGACTAGACTGTATATAAAGCAAAAGAATCATGAAGAAGAGAACTTCCTTGTAAATTGAAAGTTGAAGATATCAATCACTGTCGAAGTAATTGCTGTTTCTTGATTGAAAGTAGAACGAAAGAAATGCCATTAACACACGCCTTGCCATTACAGCACACCCTCTATCTCTACTTCTTTTGATTAACTTATAATGGTATTATGTTTTATTCTCTTTTTTATATTATTAAAAGATCATATTACCGTGTTTAAAAATAAATAAAAATAACGTTTTAACAATAAATAAATAGCTAACAACTTATCGCTTTCTAATAACCTAAACACTTTGTAGGTCACACTTGGATGAAAACTGTAACATTTAGCCACTTATAAGTGGTTATATCAACACTACCATAATATTAGGAAAGATACGTGAGTAAGCTTGCCCAGAGTAACGTGAATCACCGATTTAATTTCCCAACTCTTTCCAATTTATCTCACCAGACTAAGCCTTATTAGTATTTAATATAATTATACGCTAAACTTAATATATGTAATTAGGGACTACACTTATATTAACATTGCACCAGGCCAAATGTGATTTTGCTTAATCAAACATTTCACTTAACTTTGGACGCCGATGATAATTAATACATCACATAATTAATAGGGAATGCGTGCCGGTTCAAACTCCTTTTGGGCTTAAGACCCATTATTTGGACTTAAGTGTCCATGTGGAGTTTACGAGCCTACATAAACTAACTAACTAAAAATAACTACTTACTACGCATTTTGACACATATATACGAATATTTGTTTAATAATACCCGCAAACTTAAAGTTTAACATCTGTCACTTTAAAGAAGGCATCACAACTATAGCGAAACAAGCGTAGTCAAGAGATACAAAAATTATAAAAAGTCAAAGAGGGGGGTAACTACTTATTTATCAACCATGAAGCTTTAGGAGGTACATAAACAAATATTTTTAGTTTTGTATTGATAATAAATAATTCTGTAGCGCAACAACAATTTGTGGACCGTGTTGTGGACCGATCAACACTCTGTGGGCAGCATATTGAGTTCCCGCTGCTGTGATTGTAGTTTTCATAAACAGGTTTACTACATATCGTAGCACCCTAGTTTTTCTTGATTGCTGTTCAAACTCCTAAACTTTTACTAACCCCCACGGGGATTAAATTCGAGACACCCTTTACACTAGAGGGGGGGGGGAGAGGATAAGACCAACTAGAGAGGAGATACCTAATATAAACAATTACAATTTAAAGTCTCACCTTATTAAACTCAAAAAAATATGATGACTGATATTATATCAAACGGTAAAAATTTGGAAAGATAATATAATAATTATGAATTTTACTATTTCGTTGTACATTTTGTGTAGCTGAATTAACCGAAATGATTTTCAAGTCTCTAAGACACATTGTTGAACATAGAGGCAAAGACAATGTAAACATTTTGGATATATTACCACACCGTATTAAAATTCACATTTTATATGTAATGCAAGATGTTAGGTTCGAGTTTTAAATAGGTTATTAAGTACTTGTCCGATCATTAAATACAAAAATGTGAGCTCACGCATTTCAAAAATTTCATTTATTTATCATTTAATATTCGATACTCTCTAATTGATATTTATTTGGACATTTGAATAAGTCAGAAGGTCAGTTAAGGCGTAAGAGGGTTATGAAAGATTTCTTTTTAATCATGAAACAACTACAGACTTCCAGATATTATATATCCCTACCACCATCATTATCAGAATCTGCTAATTTGAAATAGTAGAGAGGTCAACGTACATGGGGGTATATAATCACTTGGAATAAAATAAAATTAAAGGAAAGAGGACTAAAGCTAATGGCAGGAAATAGGGTGTACTATGGACACATAACACGTTTTAAATGGAAAATTCAGAAAACATGTAAGAAATTGACAATCAAAAAATCTTACTGACTTATGCTTATGCGTCAGAAACCTGGATAATGCTACAAAAGGATAAGGACACATTTCAAATCTTGAGAACAACTCTCTGTAGGAAGATTTATGGCGAAATCTTTTCAACCACACTTCTGTCACATGTATGAAAAACGACTAGTAATTGGGCTAATGAGACATAAATAGACTGGGTATGTATCCAGACATCAATCCAAATTTAGACTCCGGTCTTTAGAACGGATAAATCCGTTGAAAGAGACTTTTATTTTGTACTTAACTTTATTTAAATTAAGTATATTTGAGAAAATAAAAATAAAAAAAATAAAAATTTGTACATTAGACCTTCATCATAAACGTAAGAGATCCTGTGTTACATTCTCTGTCAAAATATTCAACCAACTGAGCGCTAACCGAATTTATAAAACCTTTAAAAAACGTAATTGGAAATAATAACACAGCCTTATAAATACAATTCCCAAAGGATACAAACTACATTTGAAATCACATAAAAGATTATTGAAAATTAATCATGATTTCTTTTCTTTTTCAATTTCCTTTCATTATACTTTTTATAGTTTTTTTCGTATGTATTTTAATATTATTAAATGCCAATTAATTAAATAACCGACACTTTTGAGTTAGCATAAAACATCTCAAAGTGTAACTAGGAAAACAAAAACGGAAAATACAAATAATACCTAATTTATAAATGGACAACATATGGTATGCAGACTAAAAACATCCGCTTTAGTTGTATGAGTGACACCCACCTATCTTTCTATTTTTATAAAAGTTTAGTTTTAACAAAAATCGTACCCTTCTCAAAACATAAAACTCTCTACATTTACATCACCGCTAGCTATTGGCAGAGAATTTTGATATTGTGTAATGATACTAATTATTTATTATTGTGGTAGATGTTTTTGACTCCTATGAACACATCGAAACAGGATTATCAGTTGTTCTCAGCGCTGTCTCCCACTCGCACAGCTAAAGCGATTTCATTGTATAACCATTCCATAAATATAAATTGTTTGGCGGTATTTGAAGTAGTATTATGTTTAGTTATGGAGGAAAAGCAAATCTATTTAGCTATGCATTGAAATGTACTACTTGACAAGTGCTGGTATAAAACGGGAATATTTAAAACTAATAACTGTAGATAAAACATAAGAGGCGTGGTAAGGCGTGTCCAGTTACTTGATTGGATAATGTTGATACAATACCCAGCATGTGCTGATACCGTGTGGACAAAATAAAAACTATTTTAACAATAAACGTCACACGTAAAAGAGAAGAAAATGACAAACTGAAATGAACCGTGAGGAATGCATGTTTAAATGTGAATTTGTTGTTTCAGAGCAGATGCCATCCCAAACTTCTTTAGTTTTCCAAGCTTAATTTATATATTACATTGAAATTTTCTATAGTGTTGTGGCTTTGCTTTAAAAAAAGTTAAGTTACATTTAAATTGTAAATTATTTAGAAAAGTTTTTCTATTTCCAGCTTTATTGTTGTTGTCACTTATTTGTTGTCTAAACTACGTTTGTAAGTATTGTTTTATGTTTTGCCAATGCTCAAGACGCTATTATATTAATAATATGGATTTGTTTATTCGATGGATGTCTAATACCTTACACCGATGAATATTTGTCTTAAAATGTCAATGCAAATTGAATTGAAGATTCACTCACTCTGAAATAATATTGCGTAACGAACAGTTAAAGGGGCTAAGTATAAGTCAACCGCACAGCTAAAGCGTGTCTATTGTAAGACGGTCCATTATACAGAAAATAAAGTGGAACTGATTCTGTGTTTGTGTGCGAGTGAGAGAGAAGATATTAAGAAGGACGGAAAGAGAATTAAAAAATAGAGACTGAGAGGGAGAGAGAGAGAGAGAGAGAGAGAGAGAGAGAGAGAGAGAGAGAGAGAGAGAGAGAGAGAGAGAGAGAGAGAGAGAGAGAGAGAGAGAGAGAGAAAGAGAGATAGAGAGAGAGAGAGAGAGAGAGAGAGAGAGAGAGAGAGAGAGAGAGAGAGAGAGAGAGAGGGGAGAGAGAGTATGTGTGAGAATTGAAATTCTATTATGCACAAAAATAAGTTATCAGTAGAATTTTACTTGCAATAAAACAGAACATACCTTGAATTCGTCGACAGCTGGTCCTCAGTATATTGGTTAGAAACTGTTTAGGTACTTTTGGAGTCATAAACTAAAGTTCAGTTTATATACTAAAATACAAGTATATACTAAATAATACTTACAATTACTATTTGGAATGTTATTTACTTATGTTTTCATTTCCCCGTAATACAGAACATTCACGTTAATCAACTTCAGAATAATTTTAGAATTTTTGGTTAAGATTAAGTGTTAGAGGGTACCATATAATTGTAGCCTTGCCCTTTAAAATATACACATTACTCAATTCCCTTTCTTACACATTCAATAACTGACAAGGATAGAGCAAAACTTTTATTCTCGTCTAAAAGACACAGACAATATATAACCGACTTAAATCTCACACCCCAGGGTGTATCGCCTTTAAGTTAATAATGGAAGCTCCACAAGAGATACCAAAACTTTATCCCTAACTACAGTTCAAGTTTTGTGTCACATGAGTGTAATTTATATTCCCTGGAAAAGTAACTTTGTTGAAACAAAATTCCAAAAACACGAAACCGATCAATGTAATACACACGAAAGTTACAGGAAAGTAAGTATAAAGTAATTTAATTAGTAACAGAGTTTTAATTTAGATTTATTGAGTGTAAATTACCAAATTATTAGTTGTTTAATGTTTGATTACTGTATGTAAAGTCTAACAAACTGAATTATATTTTTTATAAAGAATATAAAGATAGAAATTATTGAGGTGTCACGTAGTATCTGTTAAATAACTTAACAAGAAATTTATTTAATTTAGTTTCCTAAATATACTGTCAAAATATATTTAATCTATTTTAATAATCCCGTAGCAGTACAGTCTGTTAATGGTCTATATTTACTGTTAATAGATTGCGTTACAGTCGGGTAACGTGTGGTCAGCAATTCGAGTTTCGTAACCACGATTCGTTACCAGCTCCCTCTTCACTTTAACCCTCGATTTAGAGTCAACGCCGTAATTTGTTAAGCAAAACAGTAATTAAGTCTCAGACTAATAACACACCAAATTACAGCCCTAACTATTAGACAAACAGAAGTATAATGTTATATGTGGAAAAGTAACAAATCTAATTAAATGTTGGGAAAACATTGCTTACTCATACAGCCCCAAAAGCGATAAAAGCCAATCAAACTTTACATAACCAAATATGTTATTGACTTAGTAGTCAGTCAAAATGCTAAATGGAAACATGTAAGCTGTCTTTGTGAAAATTATCTATGTATTTAAACAGGACGTAAACTTGCTTCGTTTGTGCCATGAACAAGCCCTCAGTGTAAATTATATTTAATTTAAATCGTAATTTTAATGGCGGTGATCAAATTTTATTGTTGTTTTCTTTGGTTATTATTCCTAAACTATAATTTTGTTTTTCCTTGTACTCTCGTTTAGTTTAAAAATCTTAAAATTTCAATAAAACGAGTAACACGTGGTTACTGAAAAAAAAGAAACTTTTAAACAAAAGACGAGTAAAATGTACAAAATTACATTTTATGTCCTATAAGTGTTTAGTGTTTTATATTAAGTATCAGCCTGAAGATGCCGTCAGTGTAACGGTGAAACATGTAGCACAATAATATGGATTGGTAAGACATATAAAAAGGTAATTGTAACCATTTATAAAAAAAAACAATACAACTGACAATGAGTAAAATGCAATATATAATTCATGAGTGTTTTAAAAACTACTTCAATTACTACACTGACGTCATCGAAAAAGTCTGAAACAATGAAAACTAACAAGAGAATATTTTATAATATAATTAACATAATGTACTCAGGATACAAGGGGTGAGTAATGTGTGGAAATTGGGTTTTTATTGGGAATTGAAGAGAGTTGAGTGTTTTTAATTAATTTATTGGTTGACACAATGTTATTTAAAAAAAAAACACAATTCTTCCGTATTATTTGTAATGTTGTTTTGGTTTTGATTACATATCACAGAATTAGCTGTAATATTAAAAATGTATTAAATTCCCAATTAACAGGAAACTTCTCTGCAGTATTTTAATTTATTGTAATTGGTTACTCTGAATGTGTGATAATTAAATATATTTTTACATTACTAACAGTTGTAAAAACATTTCAAATGATAATGTTTGTTTTATTTACTTACATAATTCACTCTTTGATTAGTTCCACTACCTGTTACCCCTTCTTTTACCTGTTAAATCGCCACAAGGGGTTGTAACCCGATCTCGGGCTAGGAAGCTTAATACAACTAACAATAGGCCACTTCCTAAATAGTTTGTCACGCCTTCTGAACCACGTCACTTGCTGTATCTGATACAACAACACGTATTTGACGTTAGTTGTGTGTTACCGTGATTGTGTTTTTTGACTTCTCAGTTTTAGCTCTGAGATGCATGTTTAGATATTAAGGTTGGTGGTATTGTTATTTATTTTACTTCTTACATGGGCTTAGTTTCTAGTTTTATGTTTCTTTAGTTTTTAGTCACTTGATAACGGGAATTGATTCTTATTCCCGAAACGTAGTGTTTTGATTTTTAACACACAAATGTCTGAAGAATGTATAATAATAAAAATAATAATTCACTCGATACGTTCGAATTGGTAACTCGACAATGCCGTATCACATTTTCAAACTATGAAAATTTTGTCTAATGTATTGTATGACATTGTTTATAATTTGAATAACAAATAAGATAAATCGCTTAAAATGGCCATCATTTTGACATTTTTAATTAGATTTTTTTCTGAATTTTATTACATACCACTGTATAATCCCATACAACACATTTTCACGCTTCTAATTTAATTTTTGTGGCCGTTACAATGTTTACGTACAGACGGACGGATGGGATATGGAAAATCAGTTTTTCGGTTTTCTGAGAACACGAAAATTGAAGATGTGGAAAACTAAAGAACAGAAGTTAGTTTTTTTTGGTGATAAACAAACTACCTCATATCTCTTATACTAAGTAATAATAATAACAACAACAATAATAGCTTAATGACATTCTTATTACAGAACAAAAACCTCTCATATTAGGAAAATGAGTTGGTTTAACAAGTTCTTTACTTATAATATAAACAAACAAAAATTTAATACTGAATGTATAACCATTTTATACATCAATTATATACATATTTACAAATGTTACTCCATTCCATTTTATTTCTTGCTACTGTGGACAATCCATCACCAAATACCGCGGTTAGTTCATCTCTCCACCGTAGAGCTGGTCTGACTCTAACCCAGTCTATACAAATCTTAGCACAGCCTTCATTCTTGCAACATGACCTGTTCATTTCCTTTTTATTATATGCGCCTCCTTTAGTATGTCTTTAACTTCCACTGTTTCCATAAATCTTTATTTTTAATTCTCTAATAAGTTTTATTCCAAGGAAGTTCCTCAACATATTCATCTTTGTTCTTTCTAATCTCCGATCTAATTTTGATGTCAAGGCCCACGTCTATAATCCATACAAAATTGCAGGATATAAGCAAGTTGTTAAAACTTTAGCTTTTAACTCTTTTAGATATTCAAGGAGCACTGTGTTGACTGTCAACAATTTAAAACATTGAAATCCCCTACTACGCATCATAAAGTGTTTCAAATTGTTTTAACTGATAAGTTTCCTAAATATCTTACGCAGTGACCAATATTTCCTCCCTCCACTACTTATCCGACCCCTTATATTCTTCTCCATTGAACTTCCAAAGAATAAGATCCGGATGGAAACTCATCTACATAACCTACTTCTCAATTTGTTACTTTGATAGCGAGCCTAACTGAATATGTCATTACTTTAGTCTTTTCTAGATTTAATAAAAGACTTCTGCCCTCATATTCACTTGTAACTCTATCAACATTTCTTGAAACTCCTCTGCGCTTGTTGCTACAATCATGACGTCATCAGCAATTATATACTGAGTACATAAAAACGAAAGGACATGAAGACTTCATAAAAAACTGGTCGGTGCGGAAGATTTTCACGTAAAGAACTAATAGAAGTTTTTCTCATTTATTGAAGGTATCTTGGATACCAAATTTTGAAGTTTAAAAATAATAGTTTTTACAGCAATAAAATAGGCGGTCCTTTGTGTAGGTCTTGACCGATGTATTTAATGTTTCTCTGAGTCTCAGAAGGTATTTCCGATGAAGGGTCCTAATATATGAGCCTAGTAGGCAGACTTCTCTGAGAAGCTGCTAAGCTGTCACTATCTTTTACTGCTCCTCCTCCATCCTAAAGACGAGGTATTGTTTAGGTAACCGAATGGAAAATAGATATGCCCACTTCCGTTTTATTTACGATGCATACCATTTGCACTTTCTTGGATATCCTGAAGATTGTAATACAACACGAATTATGTAGACTAAAAAATCCCACTATGGTACTACCGGGCAACCAATGTCTTTACCCTCTTCTTTCAAACAAAGTTAATACAATAATAACTTCTATAAATGTTGAGCTTGACTTATGAGAAAAATTATTCAGTATAAAAAACACACAGAACACAATTCTCACAAAAAAAATACGCCTAAGTATCAGACGCGTTTCAACGACAAGGTAGTCCTCTTCAGTGATACACGAGCTACACCAATCAAACTATAACATATAACTGAAACGCGTCTGATACTTAGGCGTATTTTTTGAGAGAATTGTGTTCTGTGTGTTTGTTATACTGAATAATAACTTCTACAAAATTTTTGATAATTATTTAAAAATAAACAATAGAAATGTAAGTTGTTGTGAATAGATGATGCAAAAATATTGTACAAACTTTTCATTCCCTCATCCACAAAACCACAAAACGTCAGTTTAGGTGTTATCAATTAAAAAATACAAATGGACGACGTTATTGAAAAATATTTTTATTTTAAGTATCTAAACTTGTTTCCCTTATGTCGTCGTGTCAGAGTAAATCGTTTTTTATTAAAGCGGATTTCAATGACGATGGTTCATTTCTGTTTTCCACCTAATATTCCTTCAACCAAATAAATTTCTACTTGGAGTTTTGGAGACGTTGTTTGTATCATTAAACTTCACTATTATTTGATAAAAATCGATAAAGTCTATTTTGAGAAACCAAGTATTTTATAAGAGCACAATCAGACAATAACTCAAGAACCTTATTTTTTTTTTTTACAATGGACGACACGACCGATATGTTTTGTTTACGTCTTTAAAGACTATTCTTGAGCAAAATTTGTTCAAAATGATTTGAAATAATGTTTTGTTTTTTTAGTATATGTGCTACCGCCAAATTATTAGTTCCAAATGTAAGTTAAAAAAAGTTCTGACATATGAGTAAAATATTCCCGCTTAACAAATTTGAATAAAATAGGTCCGCGTGTTTGAGATGTAAATCCCTGCTCGTACAACACATAGAAGATATAAATGCACCATTCCTTAAACTACTTTTGTTGGTCTCCAGAGACATGAACACGGATTTTTTTACCTATCATATGTATTCGTGACAAAATGAAAATATGTTTAACACCCGGTGTTTAAATACTGTGATAAACTTATAGGAGAAATATTTTTATAGCTATAAAAATAAACAACATTTGTTGAAATGTTACAGCCACTAAATATAAATAATTACTGTTATTTCCACAATAAAAATGACTCAAAAGGTTTTTACTTATTTTACCACAGTCAATAATCTTGTACAGTTCTACCATCAACTATTTTGTGTAGAATTTTGTTGCAACAAAGTTAGTTTTCGAGGGAATATAAATTACACTTAAGTGACACGAAACTTGAACTGTAGTTAGGGATAAAGTTTTGGTATATCTTATGAGCTGTCATTTTTAACTTAAGGCGATACAACCTTGGGGTGTGAGATTTAGGTTGGTTGTATATTGTTTGTGTTTTTGGGCGAGAATAAAAGTTTTGCTTTATGATTTTATGACAGTGTGTGTTTGATAGAGAGAATTGAATACTGTTTTTATTGTATGGAACGATTATATGGTTCTCTATTCCAGCTAACTTTATTTTAAATAATAACTGTAAATTTCAAGAAAAACAATATTAACATTCTGGAAGGGCAAGAGTTTGAATGTCTCCTGGGAGTAACTTAATTGTTGTGAAATTTAGGGACGTCAATAATCCAAAGTTAAAAATATTAAAGAATTATTCTGTTGCTAACGTTATGAACTTTCTCTATTGGAGACAACGAAGAAAAAATTCATTAATATTCCAACTAGAATTGTAGTTTTACGTACTACAAACTAGTACTTGTATTCTTAACAGAACTGTAAAGTGCTTCTTTAAACTGGTTTCAACCGAAAATATAAGTAACACAAGACAAATTCTGTTTTATAGTAAATAAACTTCTACTCACAGCTTTATTGTTGTACATAATATAATTTCAGTTTCCCAATTGCTCTCCCTTTAGGCCACTACAGCCTTGCATGACCCTTGGCTCTTATATGAAACGTTGCTTTTGGCTCTGGTTTTATGCTGATTTCTATGCCTAATTTTTTGATATCATTTAACCCTATCCTCCATCTTAGTTTGATGCCCTACCGTCAAATCTTAGTTTGAGAAGGTTATAGTTTTAAGTCAAATAAACTTAACGTATTATATTAGATAACAAATTAAATAATAGAACCAGCTTTATGTTTTAATAATAAAATTTCAATGAACAAATGTGTAAAGCCAATAATATGTCATATTTAACAAGAGGTATGTTTTTAATAAACATTATATTGCCAACATTACACGCAGGCCGCTTCAGGGAATTTTAGGTATTTATGCGTGTTTATATTTAATTGTGTCATGACTGATATACAATTTATCAGATAATTTATTTATATATATTACTTATTTTTAGTCAAATGTAGTCTGAATTTGTATTTTACCTTTTATGTGGCTACATGTTTCACTGCCACAGGCAGCATCATCAGGCCAGCTATCTATATTCACTCAAACACTTATATATACACAACACTTATTGTAACACATATTTTCATACATTTTTCGTACACGTCACATAAATAAATAAATTTGTTCAACATTGCTACACTTGAGAGGTACCTCATTCTGGTGTATTTCCTCTAAGACTGATTTGGAAAGATAAAGGTGCAGCTCTGTTCAACGCTTATCAGATTGTACCTTGTGCCCTACTAGATTTTCTTATGTCTCCTTGATTTTATGTTGTTGGCAAAATATTAGATCATAAAGGCAATTGGAAGCAAAATTCAATTTTTCTCATGTTTTTCATTTTATAGGTTATAATTTGATAACGAAGGTTGATAGACAGACTTCATACGTCATTTAATCATTTTTAATTTCAGTACAACCCAATTTCTTTGAACATTTGCGTTGAGTAAAAGTTTGATCAGAGATACGTTTAGCAGGTTGTGATCATCTACAAGCAATAAATCACTTGTATCTAATCTCTGAAGTAACATATTGCAGCTAACGGCGTCTCTAGGGTTGTATACAGTCAATGAATATTGAAATCACTCCTCTTCTCTCACTACACTCAATGGATTTTATACACTATTAACTATATAAGCATTGAACAATTGATTTGTTTCAATACTCATTTTGGAATCAATATTTATCACTGATATTGTGAAACAATGTAAACCAGAATGTGTCTAGACTGCGTGTTTCCAAATACAACTTTCTTGAACTTACAACCTCTAAATTAAATAAAAACTAACCTAAACGATTGGATAACAAATTCAGAAATTGTCGTATAAAATGTCATTGAGAAAAAAAAAATTTAAATAAGAACTAAAAGGCTCAGCATGATTTGATTAAAATCAAACTTTTTATGGCATTTGTCGTGATTAATTTTTTTTTGTTTTTTACCAATTAGACTCTGAACGTTATGTAGTTACGATTTTACACACGAGTTTGGTTCATTAGTCTTGATGTTTTACTAAAATTTTAACGAAAACCGTAATTCCACTCTTATAAAAAATATATATGTAACAGTCAGATAATGGATTTTTTTTACTGATAACTCGTAAGTGTATGTGATATATATTTGTGTGTGAGATAGCGAGCTCATCCCTTAGAAACTATAGTTGACAATTTTTTTCATAATAGAACAGATTTTCAGAAATTGGAAATTGTATTTATGTTTCTTTTGTTAGCTACCATATTTACACCAAATTTTGGTGTTATCGAAAAGAGATTGTTATTTATTTTGAAAAACTCGTGATTTGTTAAAAATATTTACACATGCCAAATTGTATTAAAATAGATTATGCGGTTGAATAAAAACACAAACAGATAGACCGACAGATATCTTTCCAAAAACTACTTTTTTGAATTCTGAAGCCCTCAAAACATATATATTCATGAAAAATACTCTATGTGGTAATAATAAAAGTGATCTTACTACAGAGCAAAGTAGAACTGAAGAAAGGAAGTCCATTGTACTGTTTAGTTACTTTGACATAGTTGCAATAGTTTGGTAAGATAGTTCCTGATCACTGGCATACCACTTATCTAATATTTTACTCCAGGACTCACCAACGAAGAAACCATTTTGGCCTCAGGAGAAGGGTACTTGGGGATATTCATCACGAATATTCCTTACATTGGGATATAATCTGTTGGGAGAAATATGCAATGAAACTGTTGTAGTGGTATTCCAAACTTGTAACAGGTTTGAGTAATGCAAAATTGGCAACGCGTTTTCCGAAACCTACACAAAAGTGTAAACATTTCTGGATCCAGTTTTAACTGTCGCTAATGAGCATAAACCTGACATTTTACAGCAAAGAAACAAAGTAGAATCATTAGTCGGTCATCTTTCTGAGGAACATAAATTCAGTTTCTATTTTAGGATGTATACCGATACAAAACTGCAGAATAACATAGTGCTCATAATAGAGTGCTTAGAAAATCCTGTTAATACTTCAGATATTATTTCTGACACCTAACTTTTAATTTTAAACTTTAAACACATTACGGAACGAATAATAACAATCTATAGTTCTCTTAGAATTCAGAAAATCATAGTAATGATACTTTGTTTTAACTATTTCGGATAAAAGTAGAGTTAACAGCCAATTCATACGTAGTGTGTATAGTGACAAGCTTTGATAACAAATGTTTTATAAAAAAGTATTTTTTATCGACGAGGAAATAAATAGAATAATTCTTTGTTAAAATTTAATTTTAAAGGTCTTTTGAAGTTCAAATCTATTTTGAAAACTGAAACGTAACTGTCTCACGTTCTACAGTCGAAATAAAAAATCCATTACCTGAAATATTTGTTTATTTCGACTTTATTTTTTCAGAATATTTGCAAATCTCCTACTACTCGAGATTTATAAGAGACGAAACAGATTTATTTAAAATACATAAAATTGGAATGGTTTCAGATTTTTTTATTGTCACGTTAAACAATTCAGTTTTTACTCAACGAAATAATTGATATTAAAATCTGCAAAATGTCCAAAGCTTCAACTATTTCAAAACATATTATATGTGTTTCTTGTCATTTGGCCCAAAAAACAGAAATTATTTGAAAAAAAAAATTGTGGATTGACAGAATATCTTAAAATAATTTGGTAAAATAATTAAAAAAATCAGATGGGATTAAATATTGTCAAAGAAAAAAGTTGTGTC
The DNA here is from genome assembly GCA_963513935.1 of Aphrophora alni. Classification (NCBI taxonomy): domain Eukaryota; kingdom Metazoa; phylum Arthropoda; class Insecta; order Hemiptera; family Aphrophoridae; genus Aphrophora; species Aphrophora alni. Next base: position 1,014,737 of record OY740778.1, on the reverse strand, counting down.
AAAGAAAAAATATGGAAAAAATAGGTTGACCTCAACAATACGTCAACATGAAGTCAACATCACGACGACATATCGTCGACATGACGTCAACAAGTCGTCGACATGGCTTCGACAAGACGTCGACATGACGTTGGTATGACGTCGACATGACGTCGGCATGACGTCGACAAGACGTCACATAACGTCGAAATCACATCGATGTGACCTCAAAATGATCTCGACGTGACGTGACGTGACGATGTAATGACGTCGACATGACGTTGCCATGACGTCGACAAGACGTCGACATGACGTCGACAAGACGTCACATAATGTCGAAATCACATCGATGTGACCTCCACATGATCTCGACATGACGTGACGTGACGTGACGATGTAATGACGTCGACATGACGTTGCCATGACGTCGACAGGACGTTGACATAATGTCGACATGACGTTGTCACAACTTTGATATGATGTCGACATTACGTCGAGAAAGCGATTAAATATTCTACAAGTAGTAATCAATTATATGTAAACACAATTATACCCACCACAGTATATAAGTTCTGGAGTAGAAAGTTTGTCAACCCTGATTTGAATTTTAAATTTGTTCACCCAAAATTACGATCATTCCTGTTTTCGTTATTTCAATTGAGCTGCTTTATCACTCTCCCTTATTAGTCAATTACTTTATTTTAATTTACATTCTTTTTGTTCGCTTACACCTTTCAAAATATGTTATTTACTGTTTTATAAAAGTAAATCTATAAACTAAATGTTGTAGTTAATTAACTATTGTTGTTAATTTAAAGTTAGTTTTGACAGAAAGTAGGTTGTCGTAAACTTGGCAACGTTTAAGAAATCACTATGACACTATTGTCGTAACGTAACTTGTTCTCATGTTTTACTATTACATAGACACCCTGTATAATATATACGCAAACACATTTACTGGTATCTTCTAATGATAAAGTAACGTCTTCTATAAGTTCGGACGTTGATGGATCTCTACAACAGTTCCGATTTATTATTGCCAGAATTGTAGAGGGAATTTAAATGATTAATTCACCAACAGGTTTGTATCATTTACAGGAAGAATATTTTTACAGTTAAAGGATATTTGACACAAAACTAGTTTCAATTAATTGTGAATGCCCGATTACTGCATTTTTAACGACGATTAGATTAGGTTCATTTTCATTTGATTTGTGGATGACTGGTTTAGAAAATATTTGCAATGTATTCGAACCATTTATTTTGTTTTGTTATTAGTTGATATTTAGAAATTTCTACGGCGGTTGGAATAGTGGCTTAGTTTGTAAATTTGTTAACGGATTGAAATTACTGTGATTCAAAAAATTACGATGTTAATTCAAGATACTGAGAAGTAATGAGGAGCCATAATGAATTCTGGTTAGTGAGAGGAGAATTGTGGGTAAAGGAGCTCCATGTGATTACAACTCATTGTCAGATTTCAGAAATAGACCATTCACAGGCTATTGTGATACGGGATTATTAGGATAGCTTAATTTAGGTTTTTTGATTTAGGTTATAAAAATAAAACAAATTCGTTTTTATCTGTGTAATTAATGTTCCGAGACACCTTAATATGTTTTCAGACATTATATTAAATTTAAAAATTTAATAACAAAACGTGTTTAGACTCTGTATCTAATAAATTACAGAAACAAAATATTTACATATATTTTAAATATATTGTAAACCTCTTGTGGTTACGCGTACAGTCACTAATAATCCCTCAGGGAAATAATAAGTATGGGTTTAACATCCCGAGATTTGTATTTTATTTTTATGTAGTCGAGGGTTAGATCCCTCTATTTTATCTTAATTATTTGGTCTCTTTTAACCAGAATATTCTTGGGCTCAGGTTTGTATTTCATGTTCCTTTCTCAATATTATTACGTTTCAAAGAAAAATTTTCAAGGAGTATTTATTTATTTTCCTGCAACTAATATTAGTGTTCTGTGCTTATACTTAGACCACTTGTATTTGTAGAATTTTGTAGCCTCAAAGTTAGTTTTCAAAGGAATATAAATTACACTCGTGTGTTACAAAACTTGAACTGTAGTTGGGGATGAAGTTTTGGTGCTTCTTGTTGAGATTCCATTATTGTGTTAAAGACAATACAGCCTGGGGTGTGATATTTAAGTTGGTTATATTGTCTTTGTCTTTTATCCAAAAAGGAAAATCTTGCTTTATTGTTTTACGTTTGTTTGTCTGTTTTACGTTTGTTTGTTTGTTTGTGTGTGTGTGTGTGTGTATGTGTATGTGTGTGTGTGTGTGTGTGCGTGAGCGCGCGCGAGTATGTGTGTGTGTGTGAGTTAGAGAGAGAGAGAGAGAGAGAGAGAGAGAGAGAGAGAGAGAGAGAGAGAGAGAGAGAGAGAGAGAGAGAGATTATTATTGAATAATAGAGAGTTTATTGTCTACTAATATTATTTATTTTTTTCTTGTTTGGTATACAAAAGCAGCAAGGCTGCAGTACACATAACTATTATCATTCTATATATATAGTAGAAAGAAAGTAGTTCTCTTTCTTAAGACACACCACATTTTAAAAAACACACCAAACAAATACTTAATTAAGGAACAAAACAACAACAGTACATCTCAAAATATAATTTACTGCTGGTTCAGTAATGCCCGTTTAGTGAGGTAATTTTTTAATTTCTTCTAAACTTACTAAAAGAATTAATTTCTTTCAAATACTGAGGCAGTTCATTGTACAGCTTCAACCTCGAGTAGCACACACCTTGTTCAAGAAAGGTTTTTGTATATGGAGTATTTACCGCCGTAGGTAATACCTGTGTCGACATCACGCTGGTTGGATTTTAGGAGTAACAAAACATTCAAAATATAAATACAAGGCAATGTTAAAAAAAAATTAATAATAATAGATGTCTGCATGAATCTCTGTGTTTTAAATTAAAACTTACCCAAACAATTTTTTTGTATACGAAAAAGTTTTATGGATTCTACAGAATTACCCCATATGGTTACATCGCAACTGAGTTTGAGTAAACGTAAGCATAATTAATTCACCGTTTTTAATTGTGGTAGAATTACAATTTCATGATGAGTCCAAGAATGCAGAATTAAGCTTATTGCAAAGATAACGGAGATGTGATTTCCAGTTTAATTTCTCATCAATGACCACTTCCAAGAGTTTATAGAATCTGTACTTCCAATATTATCTTCTGAAAAAGGCAACACAATTTTATCTCTTACACATGTTGAACTAAACTGTATCAATAGCGTTTGATTTATGTTTAATTTTAAACCGTTAATTGAAAACCAATGTTCAGCCATTGTTAATGACAATGACGTAGATTTCTCCAAATCTCTAATATTTTTCCAGAAATTGTTAGCGTAGTATAATCAGCAAGAAGTACAGTTTTAGTTTCACCTACATTATATGGTGAATCATTTATCTAGACCAAAAACAGTGGAGATCCCAATATTGAACCTTGGGGAATTGATTGCCCAAGATGAATAGTGAGACCCACTAGACTCTTTGTTTTCTGCCAGCTAAATAACATTGAAACCAGCAATTTGCTATTCCACATAGGCAATAATAACTCAATTTACTTGAAATAATTGCATTGCCGACAAAGTCAAAAGCCTTAGACAGGTCACATATCACAAATGCAACATGACATCTTTGGTTAATCGAACGTATTATGGATTCGACTAGTTCATAAATAGACAATTCTGTAGAGAACTTTTTTTTTTTAATCCAAAGAGATATTCTGTTAAAATTTTATATTTTTCAACAATTATTAAAACTCTGTTCAGCATTAATATGTCAAATATTTTAGACATTACTGGTATAAGGGCTATAAGGCGGTAATTAATGATGTTGGCATTATCGCCTTCTTTTTTAAATAGATTTTGTATGGTTATATTTCAGTTTTTCTGGAAAAATGCTTTGTTCAAATGATTTTTTAATTAGAAAGGAAAGTAGTTTTGCAATGATATAGGAAGAAGCTTTCAATATTAACATAGGAATACTATCCCAACCTACAGCTTTACAGTTCTTTAATCTAATTATAACTTTATGGACTTCGTTGGGGTGGTCAGATCAAAAAATGGAAAGAAGTTTAAGGCGTGTTTAAAATTATATGAGATACTGTTTTAGAGTTAACCTTAACTTAAACAATAATTATACATATTATGAAAAACAGAGACCCTATTCTGGAAAGGCAGAGTTAGGATGTCTCATGGTCTAATATTGAGATTTTTTTGAAGTTGAACAATTAAAAATTGACAGATTTCTAGACTTCTGCAGTTAACTATTCATATGAACGTTTCGTATTGCAGGTAAATAAATACAAATTAATCAATAAATTGTAAGTATTATGTAGTAGAGAACAATACTTGTATACTTAAACGTAACTGTAGAATATGACTCCAAAATGAAACTGTTTCTAACCAAGATTAGGGTTTCGTACTTGAGCATTTCAAGAAATGTTCTGTTAAACTTCTATTGACCGCTTAATTCAACTTCTCCTTATCTCTTTGCCTTCCTTTCCCTCCCTCTCTCTTTGCCTTCCTTTCCCTGCCTCTCTCTTTGCCTTCCTTTCTCTCCCTCTCTCTTCTTTTCTGGAAAGAACCATTTTTCTAAAGCATTTTCTATCATTGAACGGAATTCGTTCATGTCTTGAGTTAATAAAAATTAGCAACGAAACCTTATAAAGCATTAAATAACAACAGAAAACTGCGAAATTCAAAATTAAAAAAACTCTAGAATTTTGCAATTAACTATTCATATGAACGTTGTGTATTGCAGCTAATTAAAACAGATATAAATAATATACAATCTGTACTTTCTAAGTATTATATAGTACACAACAATATTTGTATACTAAATCTGAAACGGTTTTAAGTCAAGATTCTGGGGATCCACAGTTGAGTAGTTCAAGAAATGTTGTTTTATAGGAAATAAAATTCTACTGAGCACCTAATTTTGTGCATAATAGCATTTACATTTATCAACTGCTCCCTCTCTTTTCCCTTTGTCTCTATACCTCTCCTTCTTTCTCTCTCTCTCTCTCTCTCTCTCTCTCTCTCTCTCTCTCTCTCTCTCTCTCTCTCTCTCTCTCTCTCTCTCTCTCTCTCTCTCTCTCTCTCTCTCTCTCTCTCTCTCTCTCTCTCTCCATTTTCTGTAGCTATTCCTGTTATTGTAGAGAACTAGAACATTGTTTTTTTAACTTCTTAAGTGACCAAATAAAATTTACGACTAAACCTTACAAAGTATTAAATTTCAATATAAAAAACTTCAATGTATATATTTGGGGAAATCAACGACTAATATTTTGAAGATTTTTGTATTAAGGTAATATTTAATAACGAATGCCAAACTCGATCTTGTCCTCTTAAAAACATATACATTTTGTCTTTTATTACAGAGTGCCAATATAATCAAAAATGTTAATATTGGCTTATTATTTCTAGTGTTTAGCCAACAGTTTGTCTTGGAAAGTTGGTCGACACTTCAGTCTATTCAGCTTTAAAAAAATAACAACTAAATGGTTTATATACATTTCAATATTTTGAGTATATAATAAATCTCAGTCAATCTTATGTTTTTCAGTTTCTAAACGTTGATTTTTATTTTAGATCAAATACAGACATCCAGTACTTATTTAGTTTTCACAATTTTTTTCATAAACTAAATGTGGTTTTTACATTATAAGTGGGATAATAAAAACAATAAAATTAGAAGTCAATATACAAGATCAAAGATCGAGTTGCAAGGAGTGTTTTAATGGTATTTCATTCGTTCTAATTACAATCAAGTAACAGAAATTTCCTCGACTATGATTGATATCTTCACCTTTGTACTTTAATGTACAATCTTAAGTAAAATCTAACAATAATTGCAACTCTAAGGTCTCCCTTGTGGAAACCTTGAGACTATGAAATGTAAACCGATCCTACTCATAGGAGTAATCTGAACTTGAAATATTTGAACTTTAAAACTGGATTATCAAGAGTCCAATATGAAAGAAAATTTGAAATATTTTCAAAAATGTAAAGCATAAGATACGAAACACATGATTTATTTTAGAATTTTTTTAATTTTTTAATTTTACAATATTATGTACCCCAGCTCTTTCATCTATAGATCAGCGACGATTTTCATAAATTTTAACTCTAGATGTTACACTCAGATGTTACATTCAAATTTTAAAACAGATGTTACACTCCACAATAAACTGGGCTGTTTTGTTATTGCTACCCAGATAATTGTTCTAGTCTCGAAGGAGAACAAGAATATTTTATCGACTCCTAGAAGGTGTCTTCTATAGACGTGGAGTAGAGTATGTTCCAGGCAGTCAGAGGTCTGTGACGGGAGCTGTCTCAGCATAGAGGAGAATGAAGTAATTCGAGTTAACTAAACAGAATGAAAGAGATTCTATTTCGGTTTTGCTTTTCTCAGACGACTCCTTACTTATCTCGCCATATTGTCCTTTATTCACGTTTTCCAGATAGTCCTAATAACGTCTGAAAATATAGTAAATTATTCATTAATTTATTCTTGAAGATTTTAATACAAGACAATCATTGTGTCTAGGCAAACCTACACTAATTAATTAATATAATTAAAGTATTGTATTTTAAATTGAAATTCGAATTAAATTAAATAATTAGCACAACGTGTGTTAATAATAAAATCTCAATTAACAAATGTGTAAACCCAGCATTTAGTATTTCCCATGAGGGATGTTTTTGTAAAATATAAACATTACATAAACTGTACATGCTTCAAGAAATTGTATATATTTACTTGTGTTAATATTTGCCGTGGTTGATATGAAATTTATCAGATAATTTCATTGTATTTATTAATTACAGTTGTTTATTTTTTGTTAAGCAAAGTGACTGGAACAGTTTATTTGAAGTAAATAATTTGAAATATGTAAAATATCGTTCAGATTATCAAACACGATTCCTTCTGCATAAATTACTTAAATTGTAATGAAATGCAAATTGTTTAACAAAAAATGACATTGTGTTATTGAAATAATGACGTATGTAGTTTTAATATTTGATAACAGTAATAATATACTATTATTGTAATATTGTTAGAATGTATTTTAGCAAAGTACATTTTAATTCTTTACTTCTCTTACTGATGGAACCATTTGTCTGTACGCGCGGCTCTGACGCTACTAGCCGTTCTGTAAAAGTAGGGCTCACTCACCCAACTATGTTTGTCTATCTTTCGCGATACATAATTACAGTTTACAAGATTTGTAGTCCATATAGAAACATGATGTTTACAAACAACTCGAAGCTACGTTGAAGACAGGTGGATAATCTACGTCCGGCGCACCGCGCGGGACCACGTCTTTTTGGAAATGAGCGATAACCACTCCCCTCTTCCCTGCCGCGCCATAGCAAGCCGCGCGCACAGACAAATGGACCCATCAGTAATACCCCCGTCCCAACGATTTTTAGGAAAGTTATAATATTTTTAAAATAAACATTGCAAAAATATTACACAACTTTTATCACGAACCTATTTCCAGCAAATTTATTCTTTTCCAAAAATGACAGTTTGACAGGTGCTGGTAACAAAAAAAAAAAAGAACTATGGACAACTTTGAAAACAAATATTTAAAAAGTACATTTTCTTTGCTTGTGACATAAACGCGTCCACAGACTAAATAGATTTCATTAAAATCAAACTTCTAATGATGACGTTCAAAATATAATTTGGTTTTTGCCAATTATTCTTAATGGGTAATATTTTATTACTAGCGATTTTACACACGGGTTTTTGTTTTAATCTTCACACACCACTAAAATGTGGACGAAATGGCCATTAACGAACCGGCATTGTTTCAGAGATAGTTTAACATACATTTTCTGTATGTGTAACCTTAAAAATCGTTAAAACACATTAAAAAAAAAATCATAATATTCTATTTGAGTTCTTATTTAGATTTTTAAATGAAAAATAATATTCAAATGGTGCCAACTTTGGCGGATATGAAGAATATTCAAGTGTCGTGATTTGTTATTCGGCCAAAACCTTTTTCACAAAAAGTACTCTGTGAAAAATGGAAACACTTTGCCACAGTACTTGTATTTGAAGCTTTCGAATGTTCATATTTTTCCATACCATATACATAGATACCAATGATAATGAACACGTTTTTTATCGTTGTTTTAAAGGTAAAATACCTCCTGGTCATAATCACGTTATTAAAAAGTAAAATTACATAAAATGAAGATTTCTAGGCATCGAATATTGTAAAGGTCGGAACAGAAGAGGAATTGATCAAGAAATATCAAATATAAAAGAAGAAATAAAGGCATGTAATCCAAGACTACTTCAAAAATGTGTAGATTACTATGCCCTCTCTTACTAAAAGGGACACCTGACGGTCACATATTATAAACAAACATTACTGATACAAATAATATCTGAAATGTTTTTACAACCATTAGTAGAGTAAAAATATTTTCAATTATTACATATTGAAAGTAACCAAATAAAATGCTTTAACAAATGCGTAGCTGTTCCACGTTAATTAGGAATTTAAAACATTTGTTATAATAAAAGCAATTCTGTAACATTTAATCAAAACCAAAACAACATTCCATTCCATATTGAATACCAGTGACGTGATTTTTACATTAAATTCTGTCATCCAATCAATTTATTCAAAACATGCAACCTCCAAAAATACATCCCTCCCCTCTTCTCACACTACCCACCCTCTCTATCATGAGTATATGCAGATTAAAACATACAATACTCTCTAAATATTAATTATGGGAATTTTTTAATAATTTTTTTGTGGTGTTTATAAAGTATATTGATAGGTTAAATGCAAACATTAATTTATTAACGATTTTCAATTTAATATTTTCGCTTAAGCTTCAAAGAAACACTGACACCTGTGGCCATGAAATGATCACATATTCTACCCATTCAGTAATCTATGTATTACTACATTCTATAACTCGACCTTGACAGATAAAACAACAGGTGAAAAAAATGGCAATTTACAAAATGTTGTAGATCATAACATGTACAGAATATATCCATTGCAAAAGGATACAATTTGAAATTATCAGACCATTTTTCAATAACCCTCAACGAATAATAAGACCTTCTGTACGTTCTGGTGATAACGATGTATTTTTAATATTAGCTGAATATTATATATCCGTTGAACTCTTGAATTAAGTTGGTAATTATAGAGTGTACACGCCGGTTGAATTTATTGGCGAAAAATCATAAAATCGTTTACTACCAACCTTAATTTGAAAGAATTAGATCATATTTGATGTTGGAAGACACTTTTGAAGTACTGACATACATTAGATTAGTAGAAAATGACAAGTCTATATTCAAGAATTCAAGGTGTGTTTAGGTTACTACATATGTGTACGTTTATCCATATTACTACGTTAGTGAAGTAATGTCACCTTCCATGTTTATGTTATGACTACGTTAGTCACTAAGTAAACAGCTTTTTAACAAATTATATTGTACATGGTAACCAGTAATTGCTATTAGTTCTGGCTAAGTGACTATTACAAATTATTATAGGTTTAAGTTAATTAGCTAAAATAGATTCATCTACCAGTTTTTCTTAACCTTTCTTTTATGAAACTTACATCAGAAAATAAAGATTATCAAAAAAAAAATTAACTGTCTCTTTTAAAGACCTGAAGTTTTCGAGACTGAAATTAAGTGGATTCAAAATCTGAACTGTATTTCTACGTAAAACAAAGACATGTATTTTGCTTTCTACATATTATAGAAGAGCAAAAGATTGGGTTGTACAGCGGCAGATAGATGTTGATTTTTAACGTCGATGGAGTGATTCTAAATCGAAATGGGTAATTCAGTAATAATAATGGAATATTTCCCATCAACCCAATATATGTTGGAACATCTGATTTAAGTGAATTTTCCCAATGTATATTGAAACTGTTAGTTGTTGCTCTCTGAAAACCAACCAAGAAATTATTTAATTATATAATTTTACTAAAGTTTATCATTTAATATCAATATACAATAATATTTCAAGTGAAAAATATACGACTTTGACTGGGAATCGAAACCAGGACTATATTTTTCACTTAAAATATTTTTGTATTTTCAATACCTGCTAGTAAAAACGTATACGCGGAAAAATTAATAATAATATCAATAGTTTGTTTCTAACAGTCTTTATATTCGTTGTTTTAGATTTCAAAGTCTCTAAATTCAATTTTCGATTGTAATTTCGTAAGAAAACAAATTATAGAATCAACCAATTTGTTGAATTGATTTAAAAAACATTTTTTTTGAGATATTTAGCATCCAAACCACAGAATTATTGTCCTTACTCTGCCTTTGACTTAGTTGTAACTATATATGTTACGCGTTTCTTAACGTATGTTTCATCTTCAGATTTCTATCGTAAAATGTCTTTTAAACAATAAAAAACGCTAAGATACCCAAAATGTTCACATAAAAACGACGTGCCCGTCGCGAAAGCTCACCAAGAGATTCAAGGTGCGCATCATGTGGGAAGTTATTTGGATTTGGTAGTGCGCACCCCTCACGGTATCATCTTTTTTTATGTTTTAAATACGTTTCCAAACATATATTGTTTTTTATCTTTCCATAAGTGCTGGTTCTTGAGTTACGGGTAAAAAAATGCAAACAAACTAGCATATATCAATAATTAAATTAGTCCATGACTGTGGTAAACAATAACTTAAAAATATTCATTTTTGGCTTTTGGACTACTTTATTACAATTAAACTGTTATAAATAGCTTATTTTACTTCTATAATAGTCCTATATAGCAAGGATTATATATATATATATATATATATATTCAGAAGGTCTACTATCTCTCTCTCTCTCTCTCTCTCTCTCTCTCTCTCTCTCTCTCTCTCTCTCTCTCTCTCTCTCTCTCTCTCTCTCACGCACACACGTATATTTTATACTGACGAAATGTCGACCTCAATAAATAAAGTGAAAATAACGATGATAATGGCTTCCTGAGGTATTGAATAGAGTTATGGCAGCCATTGTTCTTGGCTCCGTCTGATATAAAAGCAATTCTATGTCTTACTTTACGATAAATATGTTTTATGTTTTTGAAATCCCACGCTGTATATTGAAGCCTATTTGATTATATTAAAGGAATGTAAGGAGCCAGGATAGATTTATTTTAGGTAAGTGCGTGGTTTGTTAGTTAGTATAATAATGGATGTCATTATAGGAACAGTTTTTGTATGTTTACATTTATATAAGTTATACAATATTCTGGTTACAAGCCATTTAGAAAACATCCACTTTTATTTTTCCTCCTGGAAGTGATGTTTTGATCAAGTGTAGAGTATCTGTAGTATATATTCTTAAGACAAATTATAAAGTAATCACAACTCTTCAAAATAAACGTTTTCCAAGACGAAGTTTCAATGATTAAGTCATCAACAAAGGTTGTTTTATGTTGATAATCCTTTTGAGCAAATAAATGCAACTGGGAAGGACTATGTTTAACACATTGTAGAATTGTATTTTTAGACTATAATTTTATGTTGAAATTAAAATGCTATTTCTTTGGGTCCAATTAAAAAGTATTAAATTGAAAAAAGACAGTTTCTTTCTCCTTAATTTAACAAAGAAATACAAATTGAACTATTTCCTATCAAACAAGCGTGTTCCAGAAAAGCAAGGGTATATTCTTAATTTAAACTGAACATAGTGATTATTATATGAAGTTTTATAAATCCCTCTTGATATACTTCAGAATGCCTAGCTCACTGTCAAACTGTAAAGGCAAAACAGTTCCAGCAGTTGTAAAACAACCAGGTACTCTTTCACAAAATGTTTAATCCGGGGCTAAGATGGGTGAAAGGGGAAATAATAAATACGATTTTAAAATATATCACTGTGTATTTTGAGTTAATTAAAAACATTCAAAAAAATTAAATGGTTCCATAAGACAAACTGGAAAAAAAATGTATTTAATTTTTAGTACATCCTTCCTATTGTATGTAATATTTTACAAATCCCATCCATAGAAGATGTCGATTGCTACACAATTTGTTTCTTGTATCAAGTTCTTTAATTTTCAAGATTTCCCTTTACAGTTTGACAGCGAGCTAGGCGATATATCTGTAACACATTCTGAAGTATATCAAAAGGGATTTATAAAACTTCATATAATAATCACTATGTTCAGTTTAAATTAAGAATATACCCTTGCTTTTCTAAAACACGCTTATTTGATAGGAAATAGTTCAATTTGTATTTCTTTGTTGGGAGTGCAAACGCCCAAAATTAATTAATTTTTCATTTTTCATTTTTTATTGATAAATAATCTCTGAAAAGTTCTCTTTCTGTTGATATATGACACAATGTAGGGAAAAATTATTCTAACGTGAAAAAAATATTTTTGTAGGATTTCACGCAACATTTCAGTAATTCTACTTTACAGGTTTCCAGGCGAGATGTGTGTACTTTATATAGTATTACTTTTTCCAAATTGGCTTTGTAATTTAGTGTTGTTGTGTTTGGCAAAGATTATGATCATTATACCCACTTTCTTCTCCCGGAAATCATTAATTATCGCCAGGAAGACTCAAAATCCAAACGAGTCTTTGAGCCAGAGTACCCAAACGTACATTTGTAGGACTGAATGTTTGGTACATTTGGTGTCCAGGATGCTGTGTTATCCTTCAATGATGGATATTCCAGCAAATGTAAAGTTTTAGAGGAATTAGGCCTAAAAGTAGGGAGCCGTTTTGTCACTGAAATGCAACGGTTGGATAAGGAACGTATATATAAAAGCGATTAGGCAGCAGAAGATTTTGAGAAAAAGATAAGACAGAGTAGAAACTTACACAAGAGAAGACTTGAGGACCAATTTGATGAGACTGAGGACCCAGACAACCCGTCATATGCAGCTGGGGCGCACTAAATTGTAAGTTATCTTAATACCTTAGACGGACTGTTGATTTTTATGGATTTTCCGAAAATTGACTTTTTTTATTCTTTAATGTCGCATATCTAAAAAACTAATAAAGATAATGATATTAAATTTTCAGGATAACTTATTTATGTTAATACCTAGTTCCCTGTGGGAGAATATTTTAATTTTTCTTCTAGTTTTTTTAAATATTAATTTTTTAATAATTTTTTTAAACGAAAAATTTGGTACATTTGTAAAACAACCGGTAAAATTTTATTTTAGATACAAATAAAGTTTATCTTCACTAGGAACTAGGTAAAAGACTCCTCTTTAAGATAAAATTAATAATAAGGCTCTAGGTTGAATAGATTATCAGCCATGACATAAATGTAACATTACGCGTTCGGACTCCCCTTGGAGAAAGAAACTGTCTTTTTTCAATTTAATTCTTTTTAATTGGACACAAAGATAATATCATTTTAATTTCAACGTAATCTAAAAATACAATTCTACAATGTGTTAATCATAGTTCTTCCCAGTTACATTTCATTGCTCAAAAGGTTTATCAACATATAACAACCTTTGATGATGACTTAATCATTGAAAATTTGTCTTGAAAAATGAAAATAATATTTTACACGAGTATGTGACAGCCAATGGCAAATATTACCAATAACAAATAATGATCAAAACCGCTCTTTCTATTTTTGGTTTTGACAAGAAACATCACTTATATAATTCCATATAACTTATATAACAACAAACTAGACACAAAACTTTTGACAAAGAGAGTACTAAAGTTTAAATAACTTAATAAGTTTATACGTCTCAAGGGTACTTCATATAACAAAACTACAACTTACTTCATAATTTCCCAAAGCGTATAGCTTGTAAATGAAAACTATTTTACACAATTTTATTATGAATAACATTTTGCAATTTACGTGTCGGAGTATAAATGGCAGTATATAAAATTATTGAGGTCGAAGGTGTGCACTTGTAAATATGCTTTTTAATGTTCCACTTGGAATTGAAGAATGGAAACGAGCTCCCATTTTAACGTGTAGCGTTTTACGATCGCTATGTAATTTAGGAATAAGGTTATATGCTGATCAAAATATGTAAAATGTTTTCATATTACGATTTCCGTTTTAAAATTTAGACTACTCAAGAATTTCTTGCACGTTTCCAAGTTGTGAACGCGAGTGTTTTGACAAATAATATTACGCACTCAGAAATTTTAAATATAATGGTGTGTTCAAGGTATAAGAAGTTGTAGAAAAATTTAAGAAATTAAAATATAAAATTAATTCTGAAATGTTTTCTAAAACTTCCCAATAGAAATAAAAACGTCACCGTGGACGTGGAATATTTTGCTCGTGTGTTACTTCTAAAGATGGTGACCAAATTGTTTTTGTTTCTTCAATCTTTAAAAGTTGATGAGCAAAATATCAACAAATGGATATATTAAATTTTGATAAAATACAGTACAAATTGTGACACTTCCCCCAAGTTGTCTATAGATAAAAGGCCCGGAGATATTGTCGAGCCCTACACAGTTGATTGACAACAAAGTTCAGGCTGACGACAGACGGACATAATTCCAAAAGAAAAGTTTGACAAAATGTTCAAAAGATCTGTAGACATTCTTGATCAAATTGAAGCTGACGAGAATTTTATGAACCGAGTTATGTTTCATGATGAGGCCTTACTTTTTAATATCTGTACATAGCTACAACTTTTGAATTTGGATAAAGGAAGTCCCGCCTTCTTTGATTATGAAAGTGTTAACCCAAAAGATTTGCGATCTCTTGCTACTGGCTTCATTTTATTTGCTTAAATCACTTGTTGTTTCTTTGTTTAAATGTATATATTGACGAGTTGAAGCTAAATGCTGTTTATAAATCGAGGATGAACACTTAACTTGTCATCAAGATGGGGCATTGCCTCATTATCCAATGTTCTTTGTGATCTCCTTGAGAAAATTCCAAAAAGTAGGTTTAGATAATATTATAACATTAAAAATGTATAATAATGTATACTTCAATTAAAAAAAAAGTAATAAAATGAACCAAAAATAAATATATAGAATAAAAACACACTCATTCTATCAGACTAAATTATAATTATATTATATTTGAATTGTTTTTTAAACACATTCACATATACACTTAAAAACTGGGATATGTAACTTCCCTGAATAGTGAGTAAGATAATGTTGTGAAGAAATGAAAGAGTCTTGGTCACAGCACTCACCACCCTTCTCACTATTGAACTTTTATTTTAGGGGATACTTTAAACAAAATGTCTACAGTGAAAGTGTTTGGAACATGCAACATTTGAAGCAAGGAATTCAAGAAGCAGTGACATCAATCACTTCAGAAATTCTAATTCGAATATGGGAAGAGCTACATATGACTAGAATGCTTTCAGAGCTACCCAATGGGCGAACATACAACTCAGGTAAACAAGAAAAAACTCTTTTTATCAATTTTTCAATTTATTGTTTAATGGTTTTGAATAATATATAAGAGTGAATATTTTTTTTTTAAAACCACTGTATGGATATATCGTATAAGTTTTGTTTTATTTTAGGTTTGTTCCTTTATCTTATGTTATATCTTTGTTTTTCAAAGACAGGTAATCAGAAACTCTCCGCCATATTGTTTTCCTTAACAAGGCCAAGTCCCATGGTGCTCGTAAACATTGAAGTGCCCCACCTCTTCTCTGTCAGATGTTACATATTACATTCTCTTCCCTGGAATGTTAAAAAAAATAATCCAACCTGTGTGAAATATCATAATATAAGGTTAAGCTAGATTGGAAAATACAGGAATTCAATGAATATATAAATATGTTAATTTTTTTTAGATATACAAAATAACACACATCAAAAATATATCAATAATGGAAGATTAAAAAAAAATCACATATATGCGTTTAAAAAAATTATTAATACCTATGTCGAGTTTTTTTATATTTGTCTGACTTGTATGCCGTGCTTTACAGTCCAAAACGAGGCGACAGATTTTACTAAAATTTAGTATATTGATATATTTTCACAGTGTCTCGTGACTTTTATTATTATTTGTCCCAAAATTTTGGGTACCAAATATAGGACAAAACCATAAAAACGGGATTTTCTAAAAATCGGCTAAATCGATTTTTATTAAATTTCACTCTTGTAGTATAAAGTATTGTTCAGTACTCAAAATGGTTCTTTAATCCATAAAGGTGAGTTATCGGTGAAAACTAAAAATATCTAATTTATCAAAATCAGCTCTATCAATATCAGTAAAATTTTGGTGAATTGAAAAATTAATTGTTAAAATAACTGTGTAAAATTACAAATATTAGAAAATTAAAAAATTAATTTCCAAAAGATAACGTTTCTATACGTCAATGTTTAATCTTACATTCAAGTTTATACCTTATTTAAATAAATATAACAATAAAGAAAGTAAACACACAATAACATACATAAATAAACAAATAATAAAACATAAATATTGTTTAAAACAATCTACAAAATCTAAGATGGCGTCCTTTATTTCCATTACAAGTAATTCTTTCAAACGAATAGTTTCTTTTTGTTAGTATTTCGATTATGAATGGGTGTAGAAGAAAGCTAGTATAATAATTTGAAACAATTATTTTACTTAATACAATATTTGATAGTTATTAAAAACAGATTTGGTTTTTTACTGAGATGTACTTTTCCTAGTAATTAGCTAATTTGTATATTACACAGTTGTTAAAAAATCTGTGGGAATTGAATACAGTTTCTGCTATAAGAAATATTCTTCTCGTTGCGTTCATGGTTTTTGAGTATATTTTAAAAAGAAAGAGCCGAAGGTAATCTGTTGAAAAAAGGATAAAAAACTGAGCCTGATTTTCAATATCAGCAGTTTCAATATATATAGTTTGACGAAATTGCACGAATAGCAAGAAATATGAATTCATAGAGTGAAATGGTTGATGATCAGAATGCCAATAAACTGGTCTTCACATTATCTCTATTTATATTAATTGTCAGGGGTGGTATATAATTTAAATTCTAATTAATTGTAACTGAGAATATTTAAAAATTGGTTTAGTAGTTATAAAGTTATAATAATTTTTTGCTTCTGAAAAGTTGGAAATACAGATTTCTCGAGATATTTTTAACATTTTAAACTTTTTCAGCTACATATTTCTTGTCAGTGACTGAATTGTTATAAGATTTAAGCACTAAGTTAAACTGATTTTTTTTTAAAAGAGTGCAGTATTGCCCAAATTGCATCAACTTTTTGCTAGCAATTAAAAAGAAATCCTTATTACCACTATATTTTTGACATTGTTGAGACATCAATCTAATGAAAAAACAACACACAATTTAGTAAATTCTACAATTTCAGTCTTTGTTAAGCTGCCTTGTAAATGCCGTTGCTAGCGAAACCATGATCGGCAAGACTCAATTATTGTAGAATTTACTAATTATTGTGTTCGTTTTTTCATTAAAATGGAGTTGTACCAAATACCTTCGGTCAATAATGTAAATCGTACACATCTATTTTATCAATAAGAGATTTGGTATTTTTTATAACAGTTTATTAATGTTATACTACTACAATTAGTTCGTCAACGTACAATGTTTAATTTCTAGCACAAGGAATAACTTTTACAGTACATCCCCACCTTACATGTACTTTCCTTAAAACAGACTCTACCTTTCTCATTTAAGGCATAGTTCAGTTTTCACGAATGTCTACATTTATTTATAAAACATAATGTCATCTGTCAATTTACAATTCGTTATTTGATTTTCGTGCAGTTTTTCTCCTACGGATGCACGTTATTTCTTCAGTTTTTAGTCTATGTATGATTAAAATTTGTTCAAGCAGTATATATTAATTAATTTCAAAGTTAAGTCATAATTAAAACATTATTTAAGTTTGAACTTCGGCGAGAGATTCCAAAAGGAAGAGAACAGCTACAAATATCTCGATCGACCCAGTTCCTCTAAAAGCCTAACTGTGTAGAATGATGAATAGTACTGAAATTTATCGCCTGTCTACAAGCTTTACTCTACAATCAATCCATTGGTCGCATTCAGCTTCTAAGAATATCTATTTATGTCATATATTATGTATCTGATAAATCGGTTTATATATAAATCAGATTATTCAGTCTACCGTCTCTCTCTCTCTCTCTCTCTCTCTCTCTCTCTCTCTCTCTCTCTCTCTCTCTCTCTCTCTCTCTCTCTCTCTCTCTCTCTCTCTCTCTCTCTCTCTCTCTCTCTCTCTCTCTCTCTCTCTCTCTCTCTCTCTCTCTCTCTCTCTCTCTCTCTCTCTCTCTCTCTCTCTCTCTCTCTCTCTCTCTCTCTCTCTCTCTCTCTCTCTCTCTCTCTCTCTCTCTCTCTCTCTCTCTCTCTCTCTATCTCAGATTTCCAGACCGTTGTAATTTCCAAATGTTGGCAATGTTTTTCTGTTAAAATCCTTTAGTTGTCATTTTAATATTATCACTCCATGATTGCCTACAACTTTATCATCTATTCTTCTCAGCCAACCTTCAGTACTCTCCTTCTTGTCATTCTTTATAAGTAATCAAACAAAATAAACAGTTTTGTTTTTATGTTTTCTGTGATAATATAATTACATACATCATTTCTCGTAACCTCTTTCTGTAGTATATGATCTTCTTAAAGAAACATTAGAGGTTCATCAGTTTTATAACTGTGGCCCAGCCAAGGAGCCCACCAAATACAAACTATAATAAGTATAAATTTGTATGTAATGGGAAGGGATTCTAAATAATAAAATATCAATTGGCACTTGCGATTTTGTTGAGCAGTGCAAGATTACGTAGAAGGGGGGGGGGAAACGAGGAGTGGAGGGCTTGAACCAGCGAGCTGGGAGAGAGTCTGTTCCGAGAGCCGCGAGAAGGAAGTTGAACGGCAGACCGCTACGGGACGAGGTCAGTCCAGTTTCGGCCACGTGCTATATAATCAATCGGTATGCTTTTTGGCCACTATTAAGGCTTTATCTAGCCGTTATGTCTTTTTTATAAATTCTATTTATTACTGTAATCTTCTAATTCGGCGCTAAAATAAAAGATAACATTTAATTTAACTTGCGTTTCGTGCGTTCATTAGCGTCCTAACCCGACTCCTTGGCCCATCCTGACAAGATTCGGCTAAAGAGTACGCGGTCTCCAGCCAGCCGGAGCTTCCAGCTGGTCAAAAGAAGTGGAGACGGTCACATAACTTTACTGTACACAGAATGATTATAATATTCCAGCTTCAAAACATATATTCCAGCACAAATCAAAACTTGTGGTTACTTAGTTTATTTCATATTATTAACAATAACATTTAACTAACTTATAGGGTGTTGTGTTAAGGCGTGTAGATAACCATCAGTTATTAACATATTTGTAAAGTATATATTTGGGGTAAATTTAGTTCTCCATTTGACAATTTTTGAGATTTTCAAACTGATGTGGCCCAGCCAAGGAGCCCACCAAACCAAAATCATAATAATCATAAATTAGAATGTAATGAAAAGGGATTTTTAATTAATAAAATATGAATTGGCACTTGCGATTTTGATGAGCAGTGCAATATGACGTAGAAGAAGGGGAGGGGAGAGACGAGGAGTGGAGGCCTTGAGCTAGCGAGCCGACCGTCAGTCTTGTCCGAGAGCCGCTAGACGAAAGACCGCCACGGGACGAGGTCAGTCCATTTTCGGCCACGTGCTTGTAAATTCAACGGTATGCTTTTCGGCCACTTTTAAGGCTTAATCTTGCCGTTATGTCTTTTTCATAAATTATAATCAATTCTGTAAACTTTAATTCGGCCATATAATAAAATATAATATTTGATTTCACTTGCGTTGCGTGCGTTCATTAGCGTCCTAACCCGACTCCTTGGCCCATCCTGACAAGATTCGGCTAAGTGTACGCGGTCTCCAGCCAGCCGGAGCTTCCAGCTGGTCAAAAGAAGTGGAGACGGTCACACTGACATTTAGTGGAAGGTTTTTCTGGGTGTTAAGAAAATGAACACAGTCTTTGTGTTTTACGGAGGTAGGGAAGGATCTATAGATAAATTTAAATGGCGAAGTTAGGAGTATCAAGTCTTCTTAACTACTTTACACCGTAATATTAAAATAAAAGTGGATAGTCGCCATCATGGAACTTACCAAGTCGGATCGTAATACAAGCAGATACTTTAAATGCATTGAGAAAAAGTCTCTTGAAATGTTGAATCGTATTGGTAAATCAAGTGGTGTTTTCTAGCAGAGGAAGTTTGTTAAAACCGTTGCTTAAAGTTTTACTGAACCTAAATTCGTCGTGATGCGTATGCATTAAAAGTCTCCAATCCCTTTGTTCATGTCAGTGTCTCGGACCCTATCACGATTTGAAGCTATATATTATGTGAAAGAGCTACGCTCGTGTTGATGACTCGGCTCTTATAGAACTCGTAACTCTGCGATATCAATTTTTTGACATCTGGATTCAAAAAACATTTTAGACAATACAAAAGATCTGAGGTTAGTATCATTATAAACAAAATTGAAATCTACAGACTTGTATATATTTTAGTGTGTTACAAGTTAAATAACACAAAATTAACGGGAAACATTAATATAACACTTTTAAACCTGCTTTTCTGAATTTCAATAGAGTTCTATATAATTACGAGATTTTAAGTTTCTGTCTCCATTTTTGTAGCCGTTATCTTGCCTAAGAACGACATCGGACGCAATATGCAAAACAAAATACTTGAACAAATATACTGAAAGAGTAATACCAATAATACAATAACAGAGGGAAAAAATAAATAATAAAAGAATGAGATAAATCAGAAATATAATAATAATTGACAGTTTTAGGAATAATAATTTTTCAGTCATCTAAAACTAAATCTAGAAAGTGGAATATTATAAAAATAACTACCTAATATTTAAAACTGAGGAAGTTGAATTTAATTTATAAAACATAAAATCTTCCTGGGATAAAGAAAAAAATATGCATACGTACACTAATAAATAAAAATTCAAGTATTACATAATTTTCATCCCTCCTAGTTTATCTAACAATCCGAACTAATACTACTCCTTTACAATAACTTGAAATGCGTCAAGTATTAACATGTTGGGTGCTCGCGCCGATTTTAGTCGGCGTCGCTAGTGCTTCCATGAGGCGCGCGCCCACAAAAGTCGGCGCCAGACCAACTGAAATGAATTGACATAAAAAAATTTTAAAGTAAAAAAAGAGAATGGATTGTTCAACGCCATCATAAATAGGTATTTAAAAGTAATATTTTCGATACTTTACGGGCATGAAACTCATAAATATTTAATTTCTGGTGGAGTGTGTTTTATGAAATATGTCACAATTGTATTTTTATATTATACTACTGTATAATTGAATGAGATGGTCTGAAGACATCAGAAGATATTAAAACCATAAATGATTACGAGAACCGTGATATATGACTGAAAATAACATTTGTTGTAAAAAAAAAGTTGTCTTATCCGAAAACATTGACAGGATTTCAAATAGTAAATTACATTGTTTCTAGAAGAGACTGCATTACACAACAGAACAAGACAGGAGTTCTGCTCCCTCA
Source organism: Aphrophora alni (assembly GCA_963513935.1). NCBI lineage: Eukaryota > Metazoa > Arthropoda > Insecta > Hemiptera > Aphrophoridae > Aphrophora > Aphrophora alni. The sequence goes on along the minus strand of OY740778.1, from coordinate 993,185 downwards.
GGAGAAATAATATCTTAAATTGTTTTGACGTTGCAACAAATTTTGTCACTAGTCCGGACTTGTGGGATTTATTTTTGTTACAGTAATCCCTTTGGTGGTTTTTCCTTTTAGAAACAAGAAATACTATAGAAACAAATAAACTGTATATACACATTTTACACAGTTTCTAGTGTATATGGAAAAAACACACAAAATGTGTTAGAACAATAATGTAACAGGTATTTTTAATAGATTGTTTATGAATTTGACCATTTATAATAACACTAGTTTTACCTTTTGACAAATTACTTTCATTTTAAATTTTTTAGGGGGATTGTGAGAAAAAGGTCTATTTGTTTAAAATTGTACCTTCTAAATTTGAGTTGATATTTGATTATATAAAATTCAATGTCTCTCTATCTCTTTGCTTGTCTATTAGCTGTTCCTATTTTCATGCTGTTTTGTTTCATATGTAGGTACGATATATGATTAGGTTTTGATTAACATTTATTTCTATGTTTGGTCTGCAATGGTACTGGTGGAACTAGAATTTTTATATATTTGGGTACAGGATTTGGACCCTAATTAGAACAGAAATTCACGTTTTTCTAATCGGTACTGTAGTTCCAAAATTAATCTGTTAAAAATTTAAAATTCAGATAAACCGAAATATTTTGCGTATTTTCTAAAATTTTCAGAAACAACAGGGTTCAGTTTGTTATGACGAAGTATATTTCTCTAGTTTACAAATACATTTTAAGAGAGAAAACAAGTTGTCTGCAAATCAGTTAAACTTACAAAATTTAACACTTACGTCTAACATGGAAAATGGTATACTTATTAATAAATATAGAGCTTGACTTGTGAGATAATATTAGATAGAAAAAAACTCGAACACAAGATCTCACAAAAATCAAACGCGTTTCAACGACAAAGTCGCCATCCTCAGTGACACATGGAGCTACAATAACAAAACTTCAACTATAGTGAAGTTATGAAGTTATAGTTATAGTTTAGTTATTGTAGCTAAGGATCGCGACTTTATCGTTGAAACGCGTTTGATTAAGTCCCGATATATGTGGAAATTATGCGATATTACCGAATATAATCGATCCATGTCTTTGTGTTAGATCACTGTGCAGACTTACACATCACAAGTAGATAATATTACAACAAAATGTGTACTTTTTTAAAATGTGAAAACGAATACATCTAATTGAAAACTAGTCATTGATAAATCTCTCTATACTAAGTTATTGTGAAAAAATATAAATTGATGTCCGTACATAGTTTGTGCTTGGACACTCTTTTCTCATCTTACGTTCCTATCTTTTCTCTCCTTGGAGGTGCCCGAATAGTAACAGGACCTCTAAAGAAACGGGAGTTGATTTATACTCTCGAAACGTCGTGTATTGTTTCTTAGACACAAATGATGGCAAATGTTCGAACAAACAATAATATTAATAATCTAAAGAAACTTTGATTTTATTTTTTAAACTATACACAACAAGACTGAGGATTTTACAAATAAGAACAATATAATTAAAATGTATATATTATGAAAGTATTGAGTTATTATATAAAAAGTTTCAAGAAGTAAGTACATCTAGATAACGATATGCAGATTGGTATAACGACAAAACACACTCCTGGGGCCAACGGTTGGAGCGTAAATTTAAAACTTTGCTTTTAGATAATTTAAACTTTTGCCTGAGTAAGATCAAAGTATGAAAGCTACATTCTTATTTACTTAAATAAACACTACGGCGTGTTCGTGCAAGCCTTAGTCCCTCAAGGCCGCTATTTTCACGTAAAAATGGGCGTCGCGTGAAAAACGTTAAATTTATGTCTTTATTATGTCAATTTGTGCCAATGGAAACCAAAATAAAGGGGAACAAATATTGTATTACATTTCGAACTCAACCATCCCTAAAACTAAATAAAAATAAAAATAATCGTCACGAATAACTTTGTTAGTTCTTAATTGAAAAGTAAAAATGAACAATAGACTTTGAAAAAAACTCAAATGTGACATTAAATTCGCTTCACTTGTTCCAATAAATATGTCCTCTAAATTGATTAAAAACGATTATATTATGACGTCATCAATTGTTTTTTGAAAATTATTCCTGAATCGTAATATTTCTTAATTATCGACAAATTGTTCTTTCATTTAAAATTTAATTAAAATCCACCCTCAGTGATTGGCCTGTGAAGCACAGACACCAGATAGACAGACAATATTTCAAAAATCACTTCACAAAAAGCTAGACGTTAATTTTTGTCTCATCTCATAAATTCTTCTATGCTATGTCTATTAGAAAAAAATTAAAACGTCCCTCTCTTGTGTTTTATTGCTAGTCTCTAACGAATGAGTTTTACTTCGTTGTACTATTACTCTAAAATGACATCTTAACTTTAAAAACGGCGAAGTTATTTCTATAATGATTAGTATTTGTGAGGGTTGAGCCTTTGCGATAGCAGATAAAAGTAAAAAAAAACAGGTACGCTTAATTAACAGAAATAACATTTGAAAGTCTAACCTAACCAATTTTTTACAACTCTATGAAATGCATGTAATGAAGTATATATAATATTATATTATAATATGTTAATTTGTTTGGTAAGGAGTACACCATATTTAAACAGGAAGTTTACGTAGATAAAAATATGCATCAAGAAATAGGTATTGAAATAAGATATGATAATATTGACTTACTTTGACTTATTTCCTTTTATCTCCTATTGGAGCATAGGGCGTCCAGAAGAGCTCTCCATCTGCCCCTGTCTCCAGCAAGTGCCTTAACTTCTCCCCAAGTCTTGTTAACCTGTTTTGCTTCTTTAATAATGGTCCTCTTCCAGGTTTCTCGGGGTCGACCACTTCTTCTGACACCTTGCGGGTTCCAATCTAGGGCCTCTTTCTATTAATAATAATATTAATAGTAAATATTATCTGTAATTAATCCGTCGCGTGACTTTTTGGTTGAGATGAATTTCTGCGACGCGTTTCTGGACCGTAATCCCATTATCAGGTTATTCACTTTGTGATGTGCACATAAATACAATAAAACACGTTATTAAAATATTAAAATACACAATACTTACATTTTAAAATTAGTTAGCGCCGTACAATTGTTGGGTCCAGCAACCCGCAATGCTGTGCAATATAAAAATAAATAGTATTTGATATTGAAGGCGATACCGTGGAGAAGGAAATTCACCACAGACATCAATATATGAAGTGGAATTTCTTTTGTAATTTGTGTTACTAATTGGAATAAAAGGACTCATTTTGTAAGTTGAAGTATTTAATTTAGATTAAGTTATTTATAATAAACTATGAAGTTCAATATTTAAGCACTTTAAAGGGTAACATTTATATGTATTCCGTTGACAATAAAACAATATTTGTTCTTGTTTTTCCTGTAAATTTTAACACATTGTATTTGCGATGTTTAACCCTTACTAAGTAAGTGTCTTTGAATGATAACTGTTGTTGTTATAGTCTTTAACATTTTAACAAATCAACCCTAACATGCTAGTCATTACAGTATAACAAACACACAGATCACATTTCTCATAAAAAATACGCCTAAGTATCAGACGCGTTTCAACGCTGATTTGAGTTGTGGTTTGGTTGGTGTAGCTGGTGTGTCACTGAAGAGGACGACCTTGTCGTTGAAACGCGTCTGATACTTAGGCGTATTTTTTATGAGAATTGTGTTCTGTGCGTTTGTTATACTGTATAGTTTTTCTCATAAGTCAAGCTCAGCATTTAATATGCTAGTCATTGGTACATTTTGAGTACTTTTCAGCTAAAACGAGTTTAATATCAAGGTAAAAGGATTGGTGAATTTTATTAAGTTTATATAAATATTTAATAAAAATAAACCCACTATGGAATTATAACATTGGTTGTTAATAAATAAAATTCCCATTTTATAATTCTTTACAATAATAATACTACGATAGAAGTCTATAATCTAGTTTACACTCGTAAAACAAATTGGCGTTCTGTTATACCAGTGTATCAGTTGCATTTGAAAACTTCACATAAAGGTGTAATTACTTTAACATTTGATGCTTTTACCATGTGGTAGTTGTTAGGAATCAAAAGGGGTTCTTGGAGTCGGGTTCTAATGAAATCAAAATTATTTAGGTAATTAACTTTAATGTAATAGCAGATATTTCTTGTTGAAACTCCATATTCAAGGATAAAATAAAGCAAAAGCTTAAAGTTTCAAATATTTATTAGTATAAATGAGCTACAATTGTTTCGCCTTGCGGCATCGACGGGCTACTGATAATTTACAGGTATAGACAACTATTCAAACATAAGTACAGGAAACTGAAATACAGTAGAGAAATCGGGAAAAGGGTAGGGGGATGACCTGGCAGGTAGAAAAAGGTTAATGAACTATGGTACGGATGGGTTTTAGAAGAGGTGATGAATTTAATACAATTTGGTCATTTAAGTTGAGAATAGGCCTAAGTGAAATAGATCTATTTATTTCTAAACATTCTAAATTATTTAATCTATTGCTTTTATTTTCTATATGTAAGAGTTTAACATTCAATTTCGGATCAAAACTATGACCCGAGTCCAAAAGGTGGTTAGCAAAGTTAGAGTTTCTATAGCCATGTTTCCAGCTATTTACATGTTCTTTAATTCTAACTTTTATAGATCTACCTGTTTGACCTATGTACTCAGAGTCACAATCTTGACAAGATATTTTATAAACTCCACTATTTTCTAACATTTCTTTTTTATCTTTATTATTAACTAACATTTTACCTAGATTTTTTGTGTATTCTAACATTTCTTTTTCGTCGATGCCGCAAGGCGAAACAATTGTAGCTCATTTATACTAATAAATATTTGAAACTTTAAGCTTTTGCTTTATTTTATCCTTGGATTTAGGTAATTAATGATTCAGTGCTAAAAATGTTTGTGTTAACAATATATTTACTACCAAACTAATTATTATTATGACTATTTATAAATATAAAAAAGAATTCCAAGAATTTACTGAATTGGTTTACACATTAAGCTTGCTCATCTCCCTATTGAGCTCTCTTGGCTCTGTGTCCGTATTGATCCCTTGTATCGACCGTATTGATCCCTTGTATCGACAGTATTGATCCCTTGTATCGACCGTATTGATCCCTTGTATCGACCGTATTGGTCCCTTGTATTGACCGTATTGATCCCTTGTATTGACCTTATTGACCCCTTGTATCGACCGTATTGATCCCTTGTATCGACCTATTGATCCCTTGTATTGACCGTATTGATCCCTTGTATCGACAGTATTGATCACTTGTATTGACCGTATTGATCCCTTGTATTGACCGTATTGATCCCTTGTATCGACCTATTGATCCCTTGAATCGACAGTATTGATCCCTTGTATCGACCGTATTGATCCCTTGTATCGAAGGATTGATCCCTTGTATCGAACTTATCCTGTGACAACACTCTGGTCACATTCCGGCTGAGTCTCCCACTGATCCTCCGAGCAACCTCCTCCAGCTGATAGTCGATACCTCCTTGCTGGGTCTAACCACGATTTTTCACCAACCTTGACTTATATACTCTTGATAATTTGTGATGCATTAGTAGGTTACAAGTCAAGCAGTTTACTAACTTTTGTACCCTGGCATAATGATTGTTTACATTCTGGTGTCTATCGATTGGACTTACAATATTTATCTAATAAATTTTAACATAACTAAACTTTAAATCCTACAATCAACCCTAAATCATAACACAGTCCAACATCATATTATAAAAAGAAAAGTGAAAACACGGCTATAATACATATTTGTTTATTTTAAAACTAGTTCAAATGTTTATAGGTTATTGTGAAAGTAATGTTTATAGCATTACTTGTGAAAGTAACAACCATTGTGGATTATAACAGTGTTTTTCTCTTTTAATATATACGTTTATTTTCTGTAAACCGACATGTGTGTTGTTTTCGTTTCATTAAATATCACTGCCCGTAGTATTGATGGCCTATTGATACTGAAGCCACTAACTAAACAGCAATCAATCATTGTCACTTGCAATGGAGGAAAACATTGTCACCACAAACATTTACACTACAAAATTACGAGGGATATTTTTTAACATTGAATTTCCCTTGTCAGGCTTGAACTAGTAATATAATAAACTTGTATATCGGAAATTATTTGACTGTTTGTGACAAATTATAGAACTGGACAATGTACGTTGTTAGAAAGATGATTTTTAATATTTGTCCTGAGTTAAAAGTTCTGATTGACCAACGATTACAAATATACAAAGCTTACAGCTAATAATAAATCAGAAGGAAGTTTCTTGAAAGCTTAACCCACTTCAAAAGTGGTTAAAATTACAATCAATTTTACAAATTTAAAAACAGCTGGTTGATAAATTCACCGTACATAAAATAAAAATATTAAACTACACGGAGAGCTAACAATATATTAAAGTAGTATATCAGATTTGTCACGTACTTAACTTTTTTTTTTATGATGACAAAAAGACAACAAAAACATGTCCTAATACACGAAAGAAAAATAATCATTAAAAGAATTATAGAATTCTTAAAAATGATAGTTTCAGTTTGGTATCTCGAAGGGTTTAGGAGGAATTGCATTTTAAAAGTACTAAAAAAATGTCGGTTTTTAACATTTCCTGTTTTGCAATTTACAGTCCTCTTTTTAAACATTTATATCTCAGCAAGTAATGATCCGAACGATACAAATATTTTTTTCACCAAAGTCGAAAATTCAAATTTTGATTGGGTATTTTCAAATTGGAAATATCTCTTATAGTTTCGGAGAAATTAATTGTTAAAAACTGCCATTTTTCGACTTTTCTAAAAACCTTGATTTTTCCTAAAAACCACTGAAATTTGAGATTTTGAGTTATCTACGTGAAAAGACGCAGAATGACGAGTAGAATCCGAATATGTTTGTAAAATTTTGATATTCCTAGTATTTTGTGAGTTATGACCTTTTTCATCGAGATAAATGTTTGTATTAAACCTCATTTTATAAAAAAAAATTTAATTTTTAAAATCAATGATATAGGTATCGAAGGATGCAGAATTGAATCATTAAAAGAATTATAGAATTCTTAAAAATGATAGTCAATATAAGTTATAACTAAGATAATTGTTGAGCTCCAATCTTCGATGACAACTTGGTTAAAATATGACTAAAGCAGTTATCTTCAAAATAACGTAAACATAGATTTCGTTTATTTTAGGCGAATAACCAAAACTTGACATTATCGTCTAAACAATAAACTGTGCAAAAATATTGCACAAACCTTCTCAACCACCCATGTTATAAACCAAAGCGAATTAAAACTAAGTGTTGCAAGAAATGTCAATTCGTTTGATGGCAGTGAAAAAGTGAAAATGAGTTCTGGATGCTGTGTTTTAAAAATATTTAAATAGAATCTACACTTACTTTTATATCTCCTTAACGTAAATCTTACTCTAACAAAATCTAGTTTTTTAATGAAGTAGTTAAGGTCACTTTTTTTTTATCAATTATTCCTGACAATATATAATGTATTCTTTGTACATGTGTTCAGGTCATTAATGTTCACTTTTCATGAAAAAGTCAACTTTGAGAAACTGGGCAATTTTTTAGTTTTTTACTTATAACTCACGAACCGGCATTTTTGGGGAGATAAATTCTTTTTTTTTTTAGTCTTTAAAGGCTTCCCTTGATTCAAATTGTTTTAAATTGTTTATGAAAATATTAATTTTGTGTTTATTTCCAATGGTAACGACACCAGATAATAAGTTATCGCATAAATAATAATAAAAACCTCGCGAGACGCGGTCAAAATATGCTCATTTGAAACATTTGATCAAAATCGGTCCAGATGTTTATATTGTAGAGCATTTCTTATATGACGATAGACAGACAGATATTTGCTAAAATTTAAGTTATCAAAAATAAAAATAAACTTTATGAGAAATGATCAAAATCTCACGTCATGCCATGTTTAAATAAAATCGGTCCAGGCGTTTGTTAATCACTGGAAAACAGAGATCATTTCAAAACCACTTTTATTCCTAAGGGACCTCAAAAAGAATATATCAGCAAATACTCTACATAGTTTTTATAACCCATGACACGAATTCCTCTATTTTGAGTGAAAAAGTAAAAAGGAATATCAAATGGTCCTTAATATAAAATGAACAATAGAAACAAAAGCCGCTAACCTCAAAAAAATGATTTTCGGAATGATATTTGTTAATCATCTGTACTCAAACGAACTGATTGATAAAAATCAAATTTACTTAAACGTGGCTTAAAAATGCTGAGAAGAGTTTAATACCACAGTGAAGGCTTTTCTGTTTTATGCTTAGCGCAAAGAATTCCAATATAAGTTGTACAATTCAACCAATTGTTGTGTTCGAGTTCCCACAATGCTGGGTCAACACCGTAAATGTTTGCATTTCCATCGGGAACTTATTATTTGTGAAGCAGAACACTAAACATTAGATGATCTGGAAGCTATAGTAGAATTCACTATGTAGGTATTTTTTAAACTGAAATTCAAGAATTTTTCTCTCTAATTTTTTCCATAATTCATATTTTAAACAAATTGTAGTACACACGCCCTCCCCCTTTTGGTAGTTATTTCCCTAAAACTTCCAGTTTAGATGTTATCAGTAAAGAATATAAAAAATATCGTGTAGCTGTTATAAAGGTCGTAATTTCTTAAAATCGCCTGTATTATTTGATCAAGACTTTGGATAGATGTGAAGATTAGTAAACATTAGATTAGATAAAATTAGAGTCTTTGTTAAGATTCCCTCTGAAGACGACAACTTTGTTGTTGTAATAGCTATAAGGGTCTAATAGGAATAAACATTTTACTCTTGACAAAAGTTTGTTTTTTTGTTATTTTGTTTATTTCCAAGTGTGGTAAGGGACTTTTGAAAGTGTACTTGTGAAGATTAGTTACAAAAACAAATATTTTGAATCCAAAATAAATATATTTGGTGCAGTAATAATTGTTGATAAGCGTTAATAAAACTTGACCATGTTATTCAAAACTTGATTTAAAATTAAATATTATGTACGCCAAGGACACATTTTAAACTCAAGAGAAATTAGATAAAGTTGTATTTAAATATTTTCAAAATTAAAAAAGAAATCTTCAAGGAGCACGTTTTTATAACAATATATCTTCTATGAGAACTGAAAGTGCAAAAAATAACTAATACAGAAAATTACATTTGTCTACAGTTAGTTGTTGACAAAGTGGCATTTTGTTCATTTAAATTAGTTTGCAAAACAGCTGATTTCTCAACAGTTTCACTTTGCCCACTACTTTGCTCACTCCGAATGGCAACCGAACAAAACAAAATTTAGGTTAAGTTTATTTGAATTGATTTATAATATACAGGAAAGTCCCGTATGTAGGTTAGATTAATTCTTACATGTAAAATAACATAAATAAACAACAAATCAACATTTTAAAGTTGAAAATGGAAGTAATTATTCATGAAGATGATTGACAGTGTATGTACACGGAGAGTATTTTTCGTTTGCCCAGTTTTGAAGTTGGCAATCCCGTTTCCTCAACAATACACCTAAGTTATTTGTAATATTCATAAATAACCTCAGTTTTGACGTGAGAACTTCTACTCAGTGTTGATGTGTTGTTTAGCACTACTGCTATATTTTGTGTAGTTAGTTTTAAAATATGGACAGTTCAGATTTTAAAATAATCTAAAAAATAAGAAAAATGCGGTTATTAAAGATCGAATTGTAATTGATTGTTTGTTTGAACACTATTGTATTAAATTAATGTTTTACTAAATTGTGTTACTGCTGAAGTATGTTTTTTATTTGTCACAAAATAACAACTGTAGACAAAATGTGCAATTCGTGAGCAATGTGTCTTTTTTAAACTCAATAAAATTGACGCACTCGGCAAGCCTCGTGCGTCAACATTTTTCTCTCGTTTAAAAAAGTGCAACTTTGCTCACTAGTTGCACAAATAACTATTTACCTTCTCTCTTTCTCTTAAAAGGAGAAGGCTACAAATATTAGTTTAGTTTTGTTGATGAGTGTGAGACAGTTCCTTTATTTTTCCACTGTTTAATGATAATAATTTAACAATCATGTTAGGTATCATTTATAATTTTGTTTTTTCAAATTTAAGATAGCTACGAAAATTTAATTCTGAACATTATAAAACCTAATAAGATGGATAAACCTTATATTAATAATAATAATAATAAAGTCCCTAATATATTAATAAAAAATTGTGGAAAAGTAAGGTTTGGACAATGTTTTAGCCATCCGGTAGGTAATTGTGATCATTGATATGTTCTCCAATTTAAATCGAATTAAACACATTGTTGGGGGTCTATGATTATTTAAAATTATTTATTACATGTTGTTAAATTGTTAAAATTTTGAAGCTATCTCACTTCTGCATGTTATATTTGTTTTAAAATTGTTGTATGCTGTAACAGTTTTAATAATTATTCTATTTAATTTATGATCAATTCTGATCGATTATTGTACAGTTATCACTTTTAATTGCATTTTAAATATTCAATGTTTGCCCCCCCCATAATAGTTACGATTTCTTATCTTTGTTCAAATTGTATTTTGTTTGGGTATTTTTAATATTAATTTATATTGAACGTAGCTTATGCATATGTAAGTCTTTTGCCCATAAAGAATAAATAAATAAATATAAAAATTAGGAATTTATAATTTTAAAATATTAGAGTATGAATTAAATAAACAATTATTAATATTCACTGTATTATCCTGATGACTTACGATGTAATCGAAACTGGTATGACGCAGCTAGGGGGACCTCACATATATAATTAGATTATTTTTCATACTTCGATGCGACAACTTTTGCATCGTACAGTGTGTCTGCAGAGACTCAGGAAAAAGTTGAAACTATCTTAAGACGAAGTTTTTTGTTTACGAGACAAACTTTAGGTTCCCGAAGTGTGTTTTGTCTTTATAAGCAATCTGCATATCGTTATCTAGGTGTACTTACTTCTCAAAACTTTTGTAATAAATACTCAAACTTATAACATACTTATTTTATATAAAAGTGTATTGTGATGTAAATATTCTACTTTGGGCGTGGATAGAAAACATTTTCAGAACACAAATTTTAATCCAGTAAGAAAGAAATCCTATTCTCTACAACGTTTTGAACGGATTGTTAGATTTTTATCCTCTTTCAATGGAGGATACAGATTTTATAGCTATACAAACAACTGTTTGTGACTATATAAAAATTTTACGGTATATCTTTCCTTATAAATTGCAGCAAATCTTAACCCAATAGACAGATTTCAGTAGAACTTAATTAACAATTTTCAAATAGGTAAACTATAATGGTTTTTCTTTAATAAATACAAGGGTTTGAAATTAGAAAAAAAAACTGCAATAAGTTTTGTCAGAACATTTTTTTTTGCCTCCCGACAAAACTAATTTTGCTACAAAGTAGATTTTTTTCCGATCACTGCCAGAATTCACGTATTTGTTAATTGTTTCAAAAGGGTATTTGTTCGAATTTCATAGATTTTGAAGACTACTTCCAATATGAAAGTCTTTTTATTTACAATTTTCTAAACAGAATCCTAATTTTCATCCTCGTACCAATACGTAATTTAACTTTTTTTAAAGTAAACTCCTATTTATAATTCCTTAAAAACAGAAAATAATTAAGACTTTATTTTCAACTTCAGTATTCAGTATAAATTAGTTTTTCCTGTTAATATATAGATATGACTAGGTTATATTGACACTATAGAATTTATGTTTACTATAAATTATAGTTTGGATAATATGAAACACTGAAACCCCTAACAAACTTGTGGTGGGGGTTTCAGTGTATCATATTGTTCACATTCACCACAGTGCTCATTGAATATCGATAGTTTGGATGTTTAGGAATAAATACACTACAACGAAAAAACTAAAGTTTTTTGTTTGAGTTAGACTGTACGCTTCCCCTGACTTTTTAAACAAGCGCACTAGTCTCAAATCCTGAAGTTTTGTGTCCAGGATTCACTCCCGCAAGATAGAGAATGAATTAATCAATCCACTGGAAGTTTAGGCTTATATTTGTAAAACTTTACTTTATTAATTATCTCTATACAACCCATTATCAAAATTTACTTTTATTTGTTTTATTCAACTTTTCATTTTTATCATTTCACTTAACTTTTTAAATATTACGTTTTTCAAAATTTGTCTAAGAATATTTTATCCTTAGAATTCTTTACTAATTTCAGAAATTTCAAGGTTTTTCAATTTTGAGTAATTGTGAAAAAAATTTAATTCTTCATTTGAATCTAATGCAGCGTATGTTAATTTTTATGAAATAACCGTAACTGATCTGTATTGCGTACACTTGTACTACAATTACACATCCTTTAACAGTATTATTTCATATTTTCATAATTAATCAAATACAAATTTTTTATTCAAAATCTACCGACATACGATTTTACTGTCATAACGGATAGGCGAAAGTTGACTTTAGACCGAGTCATAGGTCAGTTTCACCGACTCGCGGTGATCAGCAAAGTCGCTTACAATTCAGCCAAACCTTGTATTAGGATTAGATTTTGATATTATCTTTTTTAACCAAAATATAATCTCATACAACAAATTTCCGTTCTATTTTTAGATTTTTTAAATTTTTAATTTATATTTTTCATCATTAACAATTTGTTATATTTATATTACAACTAAGTACAAACTTATCAAGTAATTTATCTTTCGAAATATATCTTCTCAATAAACCAGTAGCTCGTGAAAATTATTCCAGGATCTGTAATCATCAGACAGATCCACTCGTCATTGATACACTAAGTCACAAGGTTTTGTCCTCTTCAGTCTGCGCTGATCCTGACTAGCGCTGAGGAGTGGCAACACTTCTACATTTATATGCGTCGATAGTCTCTTGTTATGCTTTATGGCACATGTTTTAATCTCTTCTACAACGGTAGGAATTCCCAAGTCTCGATGAATGTTATCGTTCCTTACATACCAATTTGCATTGAAGATGCTGCGCAGTACTTTATTTTGGAATGTTTGTATCATCTTGATATTTGTTTTCTTGGTACAACCCTTCAGTTGTATTCCATATGACCAGACAGGTTTAATTATTTGCTTATATAATAGCAACTTATTATGCAAGGAAAGCTGTGAGTGTCTTCCCATCAACCATTGCATCTTCTTGAATTTGATGTTTAATTCCTTTTTTACATGTTAGATTTAGATAAGAAAGTTGTAAGATTGGTAACTGATGTATGTTTTAGTTTCACCTGAGTATTGTTTTGCTGTCCTTTGCATCGCAGAACAACAGAATTTGATTTTATTGTTAGTATTTAATAAAATCTTCCAGCTTGTTTAAAATAATACGTATTATAAATTGAAATTTTCATCAAAAGAAGTTATCATTTGAAGTTTTGATGGCCAGAATCATATGACACTGTATTACGAGACACTCTGTATATATAAAAAGCGTTACTCGTGACATACGATACACTTTCGACAAAGCAATTTAAGATGTCAGTCCTCGGGGAATTGTAATGTTGTTGTTTGTTCAGTCAAGCAGTAACTTTCTGGGGAAACGTAATTTACTCAACTGTATATTTACTTTTCTATCTTACTCGGTGTTTCCAGTACATAGATTATTTATAAATAAAAAATCACAATTACAAAGTTAAAGTGCAAAGAGATTGTTCCTTAATTCATAGAGTCATATTATTAAAATCAATTATATTTATTCCCTTGGCCTAAAGGTAGATAAGAGGGGTAATTTAGTATTTCAATAATTGTTTAATGACATTCAGAAGTTATACTCAATTTGTTCCTTTTTTGTAGGTGAGTATAATTTGGTTTAACAATATGTGTGCAAAATAAAAAATGTCAGTTTATAAAACGCATATTAAAAATTAGTTAGGAATAAATTTGTTCTTCATTACATTTCCAAGAAATAAAAGGTGCATTGGAAGTTCATTTGTCTATTTAGTGACTTGTAACATAACCTCAATTGTTTTATATATTTAGCTGTAAATGTAGAGACTATTGTGCTTCAAATGTGAAATATTTTAAAATACAAATTTGAAAATAATTTTTCTCAAATACGTATCTCATACGAAATGGCGACATTGTCGAATTGATTATTCGTTTGATTTAATAAACGTATTTCTGAAATGTGCTCAAATTTGTATTCATATTTTTATTTTATACAGACAGTTGATGGATTTTAATGAAACTCTAGGAAAAGAGCCTTCTTATAAAGATTAACAAACATACTTATTTCTTATCAAAATATTAGGAACGTAGCCAAAGTAATATTCGTAATAAAAGATGGAGGAATTTATAAATAACCTTGAATGTCGTCGTACTTGAAATTTTCTTTAAACTAATGCTTTTAAAATTAGTTATTATTTTTTTAAAAGAAGAAAAGACGGTAAAACAAAACCAATATCTTTAGAATTCTCAATTAACGTCAGGATGGGAAGAAAAATTTGTCAGGAGAGACAGGATATTAAAGGCGAAATAAAGGGATCTAACCCAACACTACACCTTCGTGTAAAGGGTGTAGATCCAGCTAGGTACCTCGGAATTGCCAAGCTCGTACTCAATAAAGTGAGCCCTGGGGGTATAGCATTTTAAAACTACTTTGTCTTTCAAAAAAAGAGATAATTTTACAAAATACAGTTTATCATCGGAATTTTGTATAAACAATAAAACTTTAATACCTGACATTTTTTTGAACAAAATTTATCTTAATTACAAGTTGAGATATTTTATATTTAACGTTCACTCATTTAAGTTTGTCGATAAACTGGGTGAAAGTGTAATCGGGGAAAAGGCATATTAAAATAAATGTAAATAAAAATAATTAAAGTAAAGTAGATATCCTTCTAATCTTTGTATAATAGCGTCCCTTTTCCCAAATCCTCGTTAGACTTGGTGCAGCTCTATACAACCTGATGAGCCTTGAGATATGCTATACCCACGCCCTGAGTTGATTGTCTTAATTTTTTTAATGACTTGTTATAGTGATACCTCTCTCTTTAGGAACTCAAAGTCATTTTAAAAGCTACTATTTACTAGAAAATTTAACGATTTTTGTGAAATGTATTTTGTACAATTTCAATGAATTTCAAATGATAATGGTCATGGTTTATTTTCATTCGCGAAATTATTCCGGATTGTGCTTTTATTTATTTGCAGTTTGTAAAGCAGATCAACAAATTTTGAACGATAAGACAAGTGTATAAAAATACAGCCAATATATACCCACATACTAAGTTTGTTTTAAGTATGTTCGTCCTTTTATGATTTAGAGCCCAGGACAAGTAAAAGATACATTTTTTAATTTTTTTATTTGTATCATGACCAATCTACAGATCGACTAATGATTTACATATCCTATGTGAACATGAGCAGGACAATTACCACAGAATAATTTCCCTAACAGTTACAAGATAACTTGCTTAACAACACTAAAACAGTTCATGTGGTTTCACTCTCTTAATGATGCACATTGTCCGTCACTTGAAGCACTGTTTCCATTTCAGTATTCTCATGTCTGGTTGTGTTTAATCGCGTTCTTCTTTATTTCATCTGCGACATAATGGACATGGAGATCACGATGCAAATCCTTATTCCTTACATACCACGGTGCATTTACAAAAGTAAAAGATACATGATAGAATAAAACTCAAACACAAGTTCTCAAAAGAATTACGTTTACTTACTCAAACGGTTTTCAACAACAACGGCACCATCCTCAGTGATACGTGAGCTACAATAACTAAACTATAACTAACCTAGCACTTTGCTAAACTCCATATTTATTATTAAAAAAATAATAATACGAGGTTTGACATAGTACTAGGTTAGTTATAGTTTAGTTATTGTAGCTCATAAACGCGTTTGATTAGTAAACGTGAGTTTTGTAAGAACTTGTGTTCGAGTTTTATTCTATCTATATTATCTCACAAGTCAAGCTGAACATTTATTTAAAAAAGATACACATTTTCCATAAAACAAATTTTTATATCATTGCGCATTTAAACTGATATATCCACAAAAATTTAATAAAATTTTTTTGACGTGTCAAACTTTCATTGTGATAAATATAAATAAAACTAAAAAGTGAAGATTTCGTTTGTTTATTTTACATTATTCAAAAACACGAATATCTCTGACAACTGGAAATATTTTAAATGTTGTGTAGAAATTAAACACAATATTTTCTGAAGTTGTTTTTACCAAACAAATGTATTGATTGTTTAATATAATATGAAATCAGAACGGACAACAATAGAAACTGAATATTATATAGCGGTGATAGCTTTTAACGTTGTATAAATGCTTTTAGTTGGGGACAGTGAAATGCAAAGTGCACGTCTTAAAAGAATTTTTTTAAATAATGGACGCTAATGGATTTAATTACAAGTAAGTAAAATTAGTGTTAATCGTTTTCTACATTTAGGTTCAAGATTTTGTGAATATGTCGCTTTGTCTCTTACGATTTCATAGTGAACTAACTACACGAAATAAAGTTTATTACAATGTGTAAGTATCATATAGAAAAAAGAAAGGATAAATTTTGTATGTGCGTATTTTTTCTTAAATTTTTTTCTGATGTTCTAACAGATATTTAATTATGGAAACAAGTAACACTGCCAGTTGCTACCATTCGAGATATATCGATCCCAAGGGGTTTAATTTCGATACTAAAACCTAAACACATAGAATGAGGAATGGTAGTGAAATTTATCGCCTGTCTGCAAGCGGTGCTTTACAATCAATCTCCCAGTCGTTTTGAGCTTCTAAGAATATCTATTTATGTCATATCTTAGTTATATATTATGTCTCTGATAAATCGGTTTATTCTGTCCTCCCTCTCTTTTCGTTTTCCAGATCGTTCTAATTTCTTAACTTCTTTTTGTTACAAACCTTCACTCATATTACTTTAATTTCATCAACCCAGGATTTTTTCAACCCTTATCTTGTTTTCCGTTCATACAACCTTCATTGGTTTCTCTTTTGTCATTATTCATATGTAACCAGACCATACAATCGGTCTTCTTTCTATGTTATCTGTGACAACATAATTAACATCCATCATTTCTCATATCCGCTTCAAGCATTACATAATCATCTTCTTAAAGGCACTTGAGAAAGTCTCCAGTATACCAACTATTTTGTATACAGGATGATCTAAAATTTCAGCTTATACATTTTTGCTATTAGTTCAAGATCATTCAGTTTATTATAATCATGAAATCAGTCTTCCTGCTTCATAGAAGTAGGGAGGGTGATAAATGTCTTCTCAACATCTAACCCCAAACACAACACAATAAAAACACGTTGATAGACGTCGCAATGGTAGTTACTTAGCACTAAAACACAATATAATACATGAAGTGTAATGTTTAAAACACTTTTGAGCTATTCAAATATTTAATTATATAGGTAGATCAAGAGGTGTTTGCTATTCAGTTTGTTAAAGTTGCAGTGTCTCAGGTTTTCTGAACTTCATTATTGTGAACCTTCTCTATTTCGTCTACACCGTAACAGGCCTTCTAGATGTGTGTTACAAAGTGTGTTCTCGCTTCGCTTTGCTTGTATCAGTGTCTCGGGCCTGCAGGAAGTCGTAGCAACACTAATATTACTTTTTCTTGAGCGGTTAGGGTTTGGAATTACGTTTCAGGTAATGATTTCCCTATCTATCATGGAGAAGTGGGGTAGTACAATTACGGTGTATGTACAATTGAAATCTACAAATTTGTATCTAAATCAGTTATAAGTTATTAAATGTTGAGCTTGACTTATGAGAAAAACTATACAGTATAACAAACACGCAGAACACAATTCTCATAAAAAAATACGCCTAAGTATCAGACGCGTTTCAACGACAAGTTACGTATGTTATATTATAGTTTGATTGGTGTAGCTGGTGTATTACTGAAGAGGACGACCTTTTCATTGAAACGCGTCTGATACTTAGGCGTATTTTTTTATGAGAATTGTGCTCTGTGTGTTTGTTATACGTACAGTTATAAGTTGAATAAGACAAGACATATAAAAAAAAATAGTTTAATATGGACGCATTTTGAGATACTGTATAATAATAAATAACTAGTAGGCCTATTATTATTATTATTATTAAGACTGGGGAGAGTGTATAGAAACCTCCTGCACTGCGACCTAGTACTAGTAGGCCTAACATAATGATTTGTGTGTTCTTCACAACTACCAAATTTTTCGATTTAGGTTTATTGAAGATAATTTATTTTTTAAGGTACAGAAAAATTTAAAATACCTATTTTGTTTGACCTTAAAAAATATAAATATTCTATGTGTTATAATCGTTTTTAAATTTACAACAAATTTCAACGTCGCCATTTTGAATATTTACATAGTAAATTTTTGGATCTTGTTATACTGATACATAATAGTATAAAGAATGCGCATACCAAATTTAAACTCATAATCTTACAAATTTAAAAAGTTATTAATAATTTAATAAACACAAAATGGCCGACAGATGGGAAACTAAACGTTTCCAGACATATGTTAATATGAAGTTTTGTTAATTATATTCACCAGTAGAACTTGTCCTGAAATCCTTTCTGTGACCAAGTTTTGGTCAAGAGTGTATCATGAAATATATCAGAATTGTACCTTTATATTATATTACCTTGAGAAGGTTTCAAGGTGCTGGAAAATAATAAAAAATATAAATAATCAGGTGTATACATTATATATGAATGTAAAAAAAAACAAACATTTGTTAGAGAAACGTGGTTTTTTTAATCAGTAACATTAAAGACAGGATATCAAATAATAAATTACCATGTTTTTAGAAGAGACTGCATTATATAACAGAACAGGACAGGAGTTCTGCTCCCTCAGGAGGCGAGACATATAATATCTTGGATTGGTTTGACGTTGTGACACATTTTGTTATAGTCTAGGTTTGTCAGATTTTAGTAATCCATATGGTGGTTTTCCTTTCGGAGACAAGAAATACTATTTGAAAAAAGTGAAAAAAATTGCAAAATGTGTTTAGAAAATTGAATGGAGCTATTAAAATTATATATATAATTTTTATGAAATCGGCCATTTATAATAGTAATAATACTTTCACCTTTTGCATTTTTATAAATATTCAATATTGAGTGTGATAATGAGCGACAGGTTTATTTGTTTGAAATTGTACGACCTTAGAGTTGATATAAAATGCAAAGTCTCTTTGCTTGACTGAAAGTTTATACCACGAGAACCGCTGATCAGATTTTCATATCGCTTTGTTTCCTATGTAGGTACAATATATAGCCAAGTTTTAGTTTGTATTTTAACCAAATAAATCAAATAGTTATAGCAATATTTGATTTGTCTTGAAGTGTAATATGAACCACAAGTTTTTTTTACATATATTGGTACATAATTTAACAATAATTAAACCCATTCAGATCTACGCTAGAGGGAACTTTGCCACGTTTTCTATTCAGCCCACTGAATATTTAATTATACAATGTTGTTTATAGAGTTTTATTACAAACTAATAAACGATTTCATACTTACTCTAATATAATAAAATATATTTATAATACTTAAAGCTATTCAGTTTTAATTCCTAAATGATACTTACATAAATTTGAATTCACTTTTTGATTTTTCTAGGTACTTTAAAGTTGCTTGGTAGGTATCGTCCTTATTTCAGTTAATTTATACGAAAGAAGTTTTGAATTAAAACCTAACGTTAGTTACAAATAGTTTATTTACAGATTATTTCAGTTATTGTGAATCTGATTTGCTGTATTGACTTTACTTTGATTTTAAGTTTATTATAATTTTAGTTTTTGTATTAAATAAGTGATTTTAGTTACGAGATCTCCCTTACATGAGTGTTTTAAATTCCTGACTACTCAGATAATTAGCTGTGCTTCCAATCGTAGATCTTTTACTTTTCATTTCATACACACTTTTCTATATCGGTTATTATTATTGATTTAATTTCTGAACTTTCATTTAACACTTAACATTTGTTTGACACTTTTCGTAATGCATTCATACCTTTGAAATACACTAATTATTTTGATTTATGAGCTTGTTTAAATTTTGATTCTTAACATATTTTATTTTGCAATAGCCTTGATATTACTTCTTGTTGGTTTGATTATTGTCCAAAGACTTACCACAAGTTTTCAAGCGTCATCCCTATTTTATTTCTATGCTGTTTCAAATAGCTTCGTATTTCATATTCGCGGTTTTTTCTGATTGGACGTTCTCTCCTTGCAATTGTGTATTTCTCCTTGAAACTCTTTGAGTTCACAGATGCCAGTTTTCTGTATAGTTTGATAATTTCTTTGGGAACTTCAAGTTAAAGAACCGTAACTATATATATATATATATATATATATATATATATATATATATATATATATATGTAACTACTACCCTATATATATAGAGGATAGGTAAAAACATTACCTCCACTATTTTTTTCATAATTCTTACCCTATCGATTTGCTACTGAAAGAATTTTATATCTAATTCCTTGTATACTATTTTATGACGTTTTCAATTTTTCTTCGTCATATTGGGCGCGAGTCAAATTTTTAAGTAGTCGGATTGTTTTTATTTATGGTTAACTAATCGTTGAATATTTTATGAGAAAAAAAAAATACTTGAAATATTTTATTATGGGGATAGTTTGAAACAGTTTTTCAGTTTCATTTTGTATCTTGGTTCCGTATGACTTTTTATTTTACATATTGTTGATCTGTATGTAATGATACGAAGGTAAAAGTCTGCTATCGAGTCGATGCTTCAAAAATACAAAAGTAATTTTGCGCCAACCATGTCAGCATATGAGCTGCTTTAAGAGTATTTGTTTAGTATAATTATTATTAAAAACACGAAAACCTTCACGTGTTTATAACTATTAAACCCTCGTATACAGTTGTGTTTATAATTATTAAACCCTCGTATACAGTTGTGTTTATAATTATTAAACCCTCGTGTACAGTTGTGTTTATAATTATTAAACCCTCGTATACAGTTGTGTTTATAATTATTAAACCCTCGTATACAGTTGTGTTTATAATTATTAAACTCTCGTATAAAGTTGTGTTTATAATTATTAAACTCTCGTATACAGTTGTGTTTATAATTATTAAACCCTCGTATACAGTTGTGTTTATAATTATTAAACTCTCGTATAAAGTTGTGTTTATAATTATTAAACTCTCGTATACAGTTGTGTTTATAATTATTAAACCCTCTTATACAGTTGTGTTTATAATTATTAAACCCTCGTATACAGTTGTGGTTATAATTATTAAACTCTCGTATACAGTTGTGTTAATAATTATTAAACCCTCTTATACAGTTGTGTTTATAATTATTAAACCCTCGTATACAGTTGTGTTTATAATTATTAAACTCTCGTATACAGTTGTGGTTATAATAATTAAACCCTCGTATACAGTTTAACTATTCTCAATTTTGTGCCTTATACTGTAGTTTGTGTAAGTCAAACATTGTGTTATGAAAAAAACACTGTTATAATCCAAAATGTTTGTTGATTTCAAATTTATTTTTAACCTCTACTGATCATTATTAAACCCGTCAACAATGGTAGGAAACTAAAATTGTGAAATAAACAATTATTGTCAATTTATAACAAGGTTTTTCGACGTAATTTTATTTGGTCTAAACTGAAATTTGTTTGTTTTCGTTTCATTTAATTCCACTGTCTGCTGTATTTATTGCATTGATTTTGTCTAGACAATATATCAATCATTGTCCCCTGCAGTGGAGGAAAACCTTATCAACACAAATATTTGCACTACAAAATTACGTTGTTTCATTACTGAAGGTCCCTTATCAGAGAGTTGAAATCGAAATGTCACAAATTCTGTATATTGGAAACTATTTGATTGATTGTCACCATATTTTGCATATAAATAGAACTTGACAATGTCTGTTGTATCCAATGGGTATTTTCCATTTTTGTCCTGACTTAAATGTCATGATTAACCAGCGAATACAAATACACTAAGGATACAGCAACTAATAAATATGATGTCTGTTTCTTGAAAGCTTAACCCATGTCAACATTCGTTACCATAACAATTAATTTTATAAATTTTAAAACAGCTGATTCTTTTAAATAACCTTAAAAAGTTATTTTATTACTAAACGACCCCAAAAATTTTACAAAACCAATAGATAAAATAATTGCGGAATATATAAAAACGATTAAAGGATTCTCTCTCTTTCTCTCTCTCTCTCTCTCACTCTCTCTCTCTTTCTCTCTCTCTCTCTCTCTCTCTCTCTCTCTCTCTCTCTCTCTCTCTCTCTCTCTGTCTGTCTGTCTGTCTGTCTCTCTCTCTCTCTCTCTCTCCTCTCTCTCTCTCTCTCTCTCTCTCTCTCTCTCTCTCTCTCTCTCTCTCTCTCTCTCACTCTCTCTCTCTCTCTCTCTCTCTCTCTCTCTCTCTCTCTCTCTCTCTCTCTCTCTCTCTCTCTCTCTCTCTCCATATATATATATTAATTAAGAAACATGTTCGACTCCAATCTGTGTTTTTTGATAGCATCCTGGTTACTTTAATGTAATTTCAAAAATGTAAAAATGTCACACATCCTCTAACCGAAACTAAGAATCCCCAAAAATAGTAAGTTCGGTAATATATCAGTCAGAAAGTGGAATAAAGTATGAACGCAGTGTTTAAAAAATATCTAAATATATCCTAAACTTTCTTTGCTTGATCCTAAAAGTGCCTTCAATGTAAATTTTATTTGAATAAAACCAAGCTTTTAATAAAGACGTCAAAGTTCCTTTTTATTTATTTTGCCAATTATTCTTAACAGCATGTAATATATATATATTTTGCACATGGGTTCAAGTTATTATGCTCACTCTCACGAAAAATATAACTATATCGGCAGAGCGAACTTTGATAAATTATAACAGCCTCATGATCGATTTTGTACACCTCTATCGATAAGTCACATACCGACGTTTATGGAAGGAAGGCAACACATTTTTCTTGTGATTCTTCATAAGCTACAATATTTTAAATCGTATCTAAATCGATAGAGAAAATCGCAATTTTTGGTTTTTATTTTTTATGTTAACCAGATCCAAATTTAAGTTATCGCAAAACCAAACACTTTGTGAGATCTGGTATAATTTGATTAAGAGCTGTTCACAAGTTTACCCAGTAAATCACTGCAATACGATAGACAGACAGACATCATCCCCAAAACTACGTTTCGTTCCTGTGGACCTCAAAATGGATGTATCAGGAAATGTACACTGGTTTTTTGACCCATCGTTTAACTTCCTCTATGCGGCGTAGAAAACTAAAAAGTCTTATAAAATACTCATTAATATAAACCAAATCGAATAAAAACCAAACAATCATCACATTAAATATTCACTTCACCGCCTGGCTCTTATTATAATCAACATATTACGAAAGCAAGATTTAAGGAGACTCCAAGAATAGTCTAATAGCTAGAGTTCGGAATAGAGAAACCTGACGAGAAAGATGAAAGAAAGATATCTAACTCAAGACTAGATGAAGAATGATGCAAATCCATGGTTTTTTGATGTATACTCACTGTGAGTTTTAAAGGAAGAAAAAAAATTTTTTAAGTGCAAAGAAAGATTTGCAAAACTTAGATAAATTTTGTTAAATAAACACTCAAGCTTGTCTAGCCCATGAGCTCAAAATAAGAGTATTTTTAGAATGATGTTTCTCCATCGACCGTGCCCAAACAAACATAGAGATATAAATGAAATTTAATTAAAGTTACATCCCTGGCCTAACCTCAATACATTTTTTTGAAGTACACTAACGGATTTCATTACGTAAAGAGCTCAGCCTTTGACTATCCTAAAATGTAATTAAGTAAAGAAGATTTTCAGGTTCAGCTAAAGAAAGGGAATTAAGGATGAAACTGATCCATAGAATTTTACTACTTTTTTATATCGAAATGTTGACATAAATTTATTTAATAACTGGAAATGTTTTTATATACATCCAAACTATAATTTTTAGGTAGCATAAATTTAAAATTATAATATTAAATAATATAATTTTTAAGCAAAGAGGAAATTAAACACTACTTTAAGCTGAAGTTGTAAACAATCAATCAGCGTCAATAATTATCAGTTTTCTAAATATTATAAATTGAAGTTTTTATTGAATGAAATATTCTTTAGATGAATGTAGTCTTGATAGTCAGAATCATATGACACTGTATTACGAGACACTCTGTATATATATAAATGTGTTACTCCTGACATACGGTACAAAACAATTTAAGACGGCGTTTCCATGGGGAACAGTAATGTTGTTGTTTGTTCAGTGGAGCAGTAACTTTCTGGGGAAACGTAATTTGCTCAACTATATACTTACTCTGTGTTTCCATCTCGTTAAAAAATGGAAAAAAAAATCATTATTAAAAGGTAAAATGATAAGACACTCTTTCTGTTAAAAATCCATCTTCAATTAGAAAGGTATACAGTATAACAAACACACAGAACACAATTCTCATAAAAAATTACGCCTAAGTATAAGACGCGTTTCAACGACAAAGTCGTCCTCTTCAGTGATACACCAGCTACACCAACCAAACCACAACTTGAAACGCGTCTGATACTTAGGCGTATTTTTTTATGAGAATTGTGTTCTGTGTGTTTGTTATACTGTATAGTTTTTCTCATAAGTCAGGCTCAACATTTAATAAGAAGGTATATTTGTATTAAGATATAAAAATCTATAAAAAAATGGTCTAAAGGTGGAAGTGGGAATTTAAATTATATATTTTTAGGGACATTTAAAACATAACATTAAATTTGTCCCTCTTTGTAGGTGAACATAAATTAATACTATCAATTTCTGTGCAAAATATAATATTTCACTCTCTGAATATCTTAAAAAAATAGTTATGAAAAAATTTGGCCACATTAGAATTCAAAGGAATTAAGACGAGTTACAAGTTGATTGCTAAAATAATCGCAACTGTTTTAAACATTTAACTATAAGTGTGAAAACTGTTATAAATCAATACTGAGTTTGAATTGTGGGATGTTTTAAAATAAGAATAAAATAAACATTCATGAATTCATGAATCGCTAAAAATTGTATCATTGTGGAATAGATTGAGTGTTTGATTTGTTCATGTTTGTGTTTAAATTTTATTTTTATTTTATACAGATTTTTGATTGATATTAATAAAAATCTAGGAAAAGATGCTTCTTATGAAAATTAACAACTATACTAAATTTCTTATTAAAATATTAAGAACATAAAAAGAATTAAATTATGATATAAAAGCGTATAATTTCGTCTTTATGAAAGAACTTCTATTTATGAAAGGAAAGATTATTATCTTAAACTGAAAATTGTACCCCAAATGGAGTAAAGTGAAGTTTTCAATCATTACACCTTGTAATGATTTAAATAGTAATTTATAAGTTTAAAAAATATCACAGTTACATAACAAGTCATGGTTTAAAACAGCTACCATAATTATGTAAATTAAAATGCAAACTAAAAAAGTATAAAATTGAGTTTAAAATATGAAACAGAGAGTAACACCATTAAAATGATTAATTAAGACGTAAATTTCACTAAAATTATTTATCCTCAAAATGATTACCCCCCAAATTATGAATATAATAATAGTTTAATTATAAAGCAATTAATAAAACCCAAATAATATTAATAACATTTGTTTAAGTCATAAACTATCAATTATTATGTATGTGAAGGACCACAAATAAAACCTAAATTAAAAATAGAAAGATGATTCACTATGAAAAACCCCATTTCAATAAAATAGTGGACTAAAATATATAAAACATCGGGCCTCATAATAACTCGAATTTACATATATTAACATGAAAGAAAAATGATATTGAGATTACATGTCACGATTGAAAAAATAAAAAGCAAAATTTACATAAAATTTAAACGAATCATTAAATTAAATAATAAATCTAACGAATTAACATCAATATAAAACGAGATTCAACTAAAATATTAAAACTGTGAACCAATAAGCAGACTGATACTACATACAAGCTTTACGAAAGTCTACCATCAATTTGTCCATATTTTGATTTGATTGTTTTATTGTTAATAAACTCCTGTTTCAGCCTGGTTTTCTTGTCCAACTTTTAGTATTCATTCGCACATAAGTGTTTCTTTAGCTTTTTGACAAATTTGAAAAATTTTGGATGCTGAGATTCAATAAAAGCAATGAATTTCTCACATTCATTTGTCTTTCGTCATTGAGATGTTGACATCTCTGCCGACACTAAGACTTGTTCGTCCAAATAGACATATGTCAAGTAATTTGCCAATAGACTTAACATTTCATCAGATGTTTATCAACTCAAAACATATAAAAATCTTCAGCCTCTTCTGAACCAATGTACTTCATTGCAAAGCAATAGCGTAACCACGTACCTTTCTCTGATTCATTGTCATTAGATTCCTTGGATAATACAAACTTTTGAATCTTTCTCCGTCTCAAAAAATAGATGTTGATGGTATTTGTCTTTTAGTTAAGCTAAAAACACATTTAAATGTTGTTGTTGTAGTCCTATTTTATTTATAAAAAAATATCTGAAATTTCTGTTATTTATTAACCTGTATGAATGCAGGTATAGGTCTAAAAATCACAGAATCATGGTATTTTAACAGTAGCCAGGGATTATATCTTCTCCTAATCTCTGAGTATTAATAATATGCATGTATATATTGTCTTTCTTTTGTAAACACAACCTAATAATGCATCGCTTATTCATACAATATTTTATAACATTTTTTGTTAAAGATTGATGAAGAAGTTCGTAACAAAAGTGCTTTTTTTGTTGTGCTCTAATTCCCTTGCTTCGCTTCACTCGGAAAGCTTTTAATACACACTAAAATAGCTCAGCAGATAGCCTAAATGTCTAACAAAGCTTTAAAAGTTTAAGTCACATTTTTCCTGAATAATTGGTAAAAACGTTTCTTAGACTTACTATTTTAAAACTAGAAAAAAGAAATATACAATATTAAGTTAAACTTGTTTTAATCAAAATACGTTACATTAAAAAAAATACACAAAATTACATTCGAAAATTGAAATCCAGTACAATTAAAATTGGGTGCAGCAATTATTGGTATTTTTAATACCCATAAGGTATATTTTATTTCACTGTAGAGAAAGTTTGCTATGAGAAAAAACCAAATTAATTAAGCTACTTAGCTACTTAGCTATTAATTAAATGAAATACAGTTTGAGTAATTTTATTGGCACGTGGTGTAAATATTGCGTGATTTATTTTATTCCCTCTTAAATATTGAACCACTGTTGATATTTAGAGGCACGTTTTATTGCAAATATTAAGTGTTTTTAACAAATGTACACTCTACTGATTTGATTTAACTTGACGAATGTGATTACTAAAACATCATATCATAAAAATAAAAGTATAAAATAGCGCATATTTGGGATAAACATTTATTTCCAATTTATCCCATTACTGAATTCTGCTATTTTGTTACAAACTCCTTGACAAGTTAGTTTTTTTTTGAGTTTGTTTTTATGTTTCAAGGCTGTTTATTATGTAGGCCTACCAAAAGAAAAAATGGCTTCAAATAATTTATCAATAAATCTTAGTACATACATAAATAAAGCTTTTTACTTTTTATATTTTGAGAAAAGACATTTACAGCTAAGTATATAAATAAACCATGATTTACAAATTAACTTAAACAATAATGTGAAACATTACTTCATTACGTTGGTAATTATATAGCAGAGTAGCCTCACTTCAAAATCAATTTTTAAAGGTTTTATTCGTCAAATAAATGTTGGAAAAATATTTTACTTTCGAAAAAAAGTGTCGGAAAGATGATTAATTAATATAATTACACAAGAAAATCTTAATCAGAGTCAAATTCTGCTGCAAATTCAGTAGAAGAGGAATTTATTGAATTTAAATGTATTTCACTCGGAGTTTCCAAGGAGAATAAAAATACAAGTTTTCTTGTACTTTTAAAAGGACATCAGGCCGATAAAACTAAAGACAAATAATTATTCTGGGTTTCTATGATTTGTGTTGATTTGTACTTTTAAAAGTACATCAGGCTATTAGGCCTATAAACTAGTTCACATCTGGGTCTTAGGAGGTTAAGGTGGCGCCGTATTTTCCTTGTTTTATTTTTTTATCTTCTACTACATATCTTACTTCATAAGAATAAATAATGTTTTCTTTGCTGTAAATATGTATTGCTGTATTATTATATGTCACGAAAGGTTTGGCCAGGTTGCTATATATATATATAACCGCCTGGCCAAACCTTGGGTACGTTTATTCAAGTGAATGTCATGAGTATGAAAGATAACACAGAGTTAATTTTTTTACGAAAAAAACAACTTGTGTAATTATATTATGTAATCATCTTTCCGACCCTTTTTTTCGATAATAAAATATTTTTCCAACATTTATTTGACGAATAAAACCCATAAAAATTGATTTTGAAGTGAGGCTACTCTGCTATATAATTACCATTACTTTTTTTTATGTATGCTATTTAGTATATTTATTTAATAAGTATAATATACTTTAATTTACTTACCATGTTTGAGTAAGAGGTAAACACTTTGATTTGGAACACTGATTTTACGCCTTGGTGCATAAAAACTTGCTCAAAATCAATCAGAACTTAGGTTGAAAACAAAGTAACCTCCTTTCACACTCGTCGTGGATGATTCTCCATAAAAATTTCTCCTACGTTTACTTCTTTTTATTTCTAAACAAACAGAAAACGAGCGGAAAGTAACCCTTCGTATTCCCATGGATCGCGAAAAATTGCAGGAGGAATTTGGCTGAACATAAGTTCTTAAGATTTGTAACACAACACAAAATTGCCCCATTTTTTAAATATTTTTCCAATAAAAAGGGGTTTTTTTTTAATAGTTTTAATTTCTATTTCATTAAGCGAACTATGTACTTCTTGAGATGACTTGCGAAGTTTAGAAATTTATTTGCAACCTAGAGTATATTATGTATCAATTATAAAACTAGGTACAATACCTGCTTTTTGTCTTATTCCAATCCAGAAATCACTTAATCGAATTTTTGTAATTTCTGTGATCTGAAGATGGTTACGTAGTCTACTCGAAACCGCGGTAATCACCAAGTGATTTCTGGATTGGAATAAGACAAAAAGCAGGTATTGTACCTAGTTTTATAATTGATAAAATTACCCAATCCGTGGGCTAACATGTTGAAAAATATATTATGTAGTTTCTTCTACATTAAATGTCTTCTATTAAACATATCTACAGTTACTCCCGTTCTTCTACTTATTTAAATATAAATTTATTTGACATTTCATCAATAACTTTCCTTATATAACATTTGAGATAGATGTTCCTTCTGGAAGTGCGTTGTGACTATGACAACATTCAAACCGACAAAACACACCTCTAAACATTACTAAAACAACACTCTTGGTAGGCTTTCTGACAGATGTTTAGATATATTTCGAAGCTATGGACGACAAATAGATATTCTCACATAAATAATTGTAAACTTATCTTTCCTACTTAGTCGTGTAATGTACCTAAGGTACGTGTGTACGTTGAGAATCAGGTAAAAGTTGAAATTATCCTAAGGCAAAGTTTTAAGTTTATGGGAAAAACTTTGAGTCCCCGGAGTGTGTTTCGTCTATATAGCAATCTGCATATCGTTATCTAGGCGTACTTACTTCTCAAAACTTTTGAAATAAATACACACTCAAACTTTTTTAAATATATTTCTGGTAAAAATGTTTTGCGGTATAAAGATTCTACTTTAGACGTCGTTAAGAAATGTTTGACGGACAAAAATGTTAAACCAAAATGAAGGTCTTATTCTGTAGCAATTTCTGAACAGATTGTTATATTTTTTTTATCGTTCAATGGAGGATACAAATTTTATAGATTTATATACACGTGTTGAGAAACCATGTCTGCCACAGTCTCAAAACAATATGTAAATGTTTCCACTTAAAAAGCATCAATTTTAAATAGACAGATTTAAATAAAACATTACAAATTCAATTTCAAAACTTTACATATATACTGGGAATTGTTTTCAAATATGTAATGACTTTTATTCAATATTACATCGGTTTGAAATATTAAAAAGTCAAAAAATCGCGTTTAGTTTTGTCTGAAAATTTGTTTCTTCTGGAAAATAGTTTTTCCAGATCATTCCCAAAATTCCACTTCCCTGAAATTTTTAGTATGCATTTAAAAACATTCTGTTGATGGTTTGTTCACTGTTACTAAAACTGTTAAATTAATAATTTGCTCTAGTTTCAAGCTAGGCGTTATTTCCACAAACAGCAGAAAATTTACCTACACTAAACTATGATTCACAATAAACTGAACAGACCACTGTATTGACGTTATCCTGCAGGGGACATATTCAAGTTCTCGGACAAAAGGACACAATCTTTGCTTGCAGAAATCTATGCTTTCTGTAAAAGGTACAAAACACAGTTCTATTATTTAATAGGCAACTATCGGGTCCAATAATTGGCAATTAGAATGATATCTTTGTGTCCCCCATGTCTATATCCTAAAATGTTGAACCGATTTTGACCAAACTAACAATTTGAAAATAAGCATATTTTTCAACTACTGAGTAGTTATTTTATAAATATTTCAAATATCTCAAAATTTGATAGAATATCTTTTGAAAGGAAAACATAAAAACTTCATTTCCATAAAAACATATTAGTTGCCATTTTCCCCAAATGATATCTAAATACTAAATGAAATGATGTCCTTGGTTCATTTTCAATTTTTGATCAACGAACTGGTATATTGTTTTGACAGATATCGACAAATAATATCTCATATTGTTTTAGTGTTTGGTTTTGTGAAAAATATTTTGCAATTTCCTTACGATATATTTTTGCAGATATTTTGAACCAAATATAATGCCGTTCCTGAACCGTTGGTGTACACCTGTAGCGCATTTGAATGTTATTTGTTTATAGTATGAGATGTGTAAATTTTGTAGTGTTTTAACGTTTTAACGACCTCTCGGGAGTGAGTCTGAAGATGGAACATACGTTCTGAAACCGTAACATATGTAACAGATTGAGTCACAAGACGGAGTAAGTATTAAATAACTTAGAATAAAATATAATGATTAAACTATACATGATAAATGATTACAATGATAAATAAATATGATGATCAGGTTCAGAATACATTTACTATACGACAATATTTATCTTTTATCAAAAATTAAAGAGGAAGGGGCAGTCTTAAAATGTTACTAAATTTAATGGAATGAAACTAATATTTTGGATCCGCTAAAATTACAACAGTCTTCGAAAAGGAAATTAAGGATGAAGGAAACTGAATCATACAGTCGTTTGGAATCTTACCACTTTCTAGTACCACTTTCTTATAGTAATGTCAAGGTAATCTGATGTAATAAGCGGCAATTTGTTTATAAACAGCCAACTTATCATTTTAATTATTACCTCACGGAGGAGAGAAAACACTACTTTAAGCTGAAGTTGTTGATAACCTTGTAATGATTTTCTGTTGTCTACAAATTTCAATTGCTTCTTTCAATAAAAAAAGCTGTGTACAAATCTTCTTTTACGTTTTCGTGGCAAGAATCATATGTCACTATTTTAAGAGACTCTGTATATACACAAAAAGCTTTCCTCATGACATACTGTACACTTTTAACAAAAGCAATTTAAGATGGCGTCCCTCGGGGAACTGTAATGTTGTTGATTGTTCAGTCGAACAGTAACTCTTAGGGAACAAGTGGTTTACTCAAATATACATTTACTTCTTTATCTTACTCGGTGTTTCTAGTCAATAAGTTATTTATAAATTAAAAATCACTCAATAAGTCAACGTGATTACAAGTACAAAGTATATTATTGAATCATAGTTCGTGAAAGTTGATGGTAAATAATAGATCGTGAATTCATAAATTTATATAAGAATTTATTAAGAGAGTAAAATCGGTCTGGGGGAGAGGTAAATAATTTTGTAGGGATTTTTTAAAGTTATATACAAAGTTTATAACCCTCTTTTAGAGGTGAGGGGAATTTGGTATTGACATTTTAATTTGTAAAATAAGTATATCCGACTCTATTGCTGCTATAAATAAATAGTTAAATATTATTTTCGATATTTCATTCCAAAGGAAATTGAACTGATTGGTCTATAGTAGATATTACAAAACTCAACTTCTATAGGTGTATATTAACAATTAGCTGTATATATATATATATATATATATATATATATATATATATATATATATATATATATATATATATCTTATTTTATTTGTAATGTAATATTGCATAAATATGTGATTAATTAAATTTATGTAAGAACCAATATCAAAAATAAAATTTCACCACCGTTTCCAAAAGTAGGTTTCCTTATTTTAATCGGTTATATTGGCTATAACTCTCTTTTGGAAAAAAATAAGTTTTTAACTTTTTTTAAGATGTACATCAAAACGAGTTTGAAAATTGAAGGATGACATTAAGTTAGATTGTCTTGAAACAATATTTATGTATTTTTATATTTTTATTTTTAGTTTGTGTTTTATTTTATAAAAAAATAATTGTACAAAAACATTGCACCAACCTTATAAAATCAAATACTACTGTGAAATAACATTTGTCGTTATGTTCCCAAAATTGTCTCTAAAAATGGATTGTATTTTTTTATTTCAAATATTTTGACTAATATTTCATATTGGAAATATGATGATATTGAACCCCCCCCCCCCTAATTACGTTTTGTGAAATCTTTATTTTTAAAGTTAATAATATAAGTATTTGAATTAAGTCCAAGTTTAAAAGACTTCGCCCAAGATTAATTTTAAATTATTCCCCATTAAATTTGAAATAGAATTTTTGTATTTCCATTTTGATACACTAGTTAATATACTTCCACATTAAAAAAATCAACGTGATCAATAAGAGTAGATTTAATAACTGTTCTATATAGATTTTTATCTTTTATAACTTCAAAGTAGACTATGTTTAGGTATACAGTTTGTTTCTATTCTTAGAGGCTAAACTTAGCAATGTTGATTTTTAGAAAACAAGAATGTTTATGTTACCAAAGCTCCCCAAATTATTGGGAAAAAAAACTGTTAAAGATTTGACCAATAAATAATCATATACCAAGATTGTTTAAAATCGGTTCACCCTTTTGGGCTGTAGAACAACAAACAGGCGATAAACAGATATTACGCAGTAAGCAACTTTTTTTTAATTCGTAGCCGCAAAACGGATACGGTATTTCACAACAAAACACAATTTAAATGTTGACGCATTAAACAATATTTGTAGTACTTGACAAAGTGAAATGACAATATTTCGTTTGTTTAAACGTGAACCAAAACACACGAAACTGAAACTATAGACATTTATAAGATATGGTGTAAGAATAAAACTGAAACATTTAGTTTTTATCGAGTAAAAGTATATTTTGCTATATTATGGATTATTTATTATAAAATGAAGAAAGAACGGTCAACAATGAACACTGAATTTTATATAGAGACTACAGCTTTAAGCGTTGTCTAAATGCTTTTAGTTGGGGACAAGGAAGTACTAAGTGCATGTCTTGAAAGAATTTTTAAAAAATTAATGGACGCTAATGGAGAGTAATTAAGTAAGGCAAGGGGAATTACTGTTGATCGTTTTGTGTATTTAAGTTCAAGGTACTGTGGATACAATACTCTTAGTTTAGGCTTTCACATTTAAATAATAATTAAATAAATTGTATTTTTAGTGTTGTCAGCGTGTAAGGTATGCAATTAATAGTGGTTTTTTGAAGAGTACATCCTACTCATTAATACATTCAATAAATCATTCTTGTAAAACCAATGTAGTTACCCCTTCAAAGGTGCATTGTAGTGTCCTTAGACTCTTGAGAGACACTAGGTGGATCTAGAAATATTTTCATCTAGTATTGGGTAATATCTCTCACTTAGGATTTTCTTCATTAACCCTTATTTTCTTCTAAACTTTACGCTATTAGAATGTTCAAAATAAAGATGTTTTTATCTTATGTTACCTTACTTTTTTATAAGACAACAATGACCGACTTAGTTTTAAAAAAGAAAGAAAAAAATTTAAAAATATTGTGATTATTTTCTTTTGTATGACACAACAATATTCATAAACCCAGAAGTAACAGTAAATAATATCACAGCTACTGTACACCACTCACAGTGAGAAATAATAAAAGCTAAATGTTTTATGTGTGGCTTGCTGCTTGTATTGTGATTGTGATTTACCATTCATTAGGAACACAGAGGTTGTGAATATTATTCTGTACCTATTGATCTATACTATGTCTTTACTGGAAAACTATCAAAGGACCCCCATTGCTCTTGTCTGGTGGTATAACTATTCACGAGATTATCCGATAATTGTTTATAATATACTTAAATTCACATTAATGCATGTACACACAAGTAACATGCAAATTAGTTCTAGCCTTAAAGATAAATGATAGAAACAAAAGAGGTTAAATGTTATGTAATTGTTAATTTAATTGTTGTTTGAGGAACCTTATGAAAATTAAAGATTTTTTATTTCATTTGTAACAATCCAAAAAGTAAATGATTTGGATATTTTAATTTTTTGTCAGGTGTAAGTTTCGTCTTAGGACAACGTTCAAATTGAAGTTTTCAGTTGAAGGTCTTTCATGTGCTTTTACAAGATTTATTTCGGCTACAAAATATTTATTTCACCGAAGCAGACTTTTGGTCGAAATTAATTTAGACGAAGGTGAATTACAAACATAAATAAAAGGCAACTAACGAAAACTCCCTTTTAAAGCGATGCCTTTATGAGGTCCTCTTTAAACTTACAACAGTCACAGAGTTGTTGGACTCCTGTAACGTGTTTGAATTTTAAATTAAATCATTTAGCCTCCCAATAGAATCTTTGTGCACATTGTTTTCAGCATATTAATTTTGTAGAGTTTTGTTTAGACTGCTTATAATTAAAAATGTAATATTAAACAGTACTTTCCCCCGTTATAAATATGTACATCTATAAATTGAAGATAAATAATGCTTTCACTTGTTTAAAGCACAATTTAATATTGTCAAGGTTACACTATACCAGAAAGAAATAGATTCACGCCGCATCTGTATATAACTTTAGTAATTTTTTATCAATATGTAAAGATAAACTGGTGTAATAGTCGCAAATTTGTTCACACAATCATTTAAAAAATAATTAATTTTAAATTTCAAATGAGCTAAAGTCATCACGTAATGATATTTACATATGAACAGACGGTAAGACATTACTTTATAATATTTATATTTAAGGATTAAATAAAGAAATAAAGCTAAAGTTTCAAAATGTTTTTAATAATATAAAAGAGCTACAATTGTTTCGCCTTGCGGCATCATCCACTTATGTTGCCCGATGATGCCGCAAGGCGAAACAATTGTAACTCTTTTTAATTGTTAAAATAATTTTGAAGCTTTAGCTTTATTGCTTTATTTAATCCTTGAATATGTAGTTTCAACAAGAAATATCTGCTGTTACATTAAATATGATTTATATCTCCCTTATATTATTCGTCACATGATATTGTTCGTCTAAGATTGACGCGTTTCCGAACTATGTTCCATCATCAGAAATCTCTCACTAGTAGAGGTCGTCAAGCATTAAGATAATAAGAGAGAGTTTTTCGATGATGGAGCATAGTTCCGAAACTCGTCAATCCTAAACGGACCAAGTCAAATGCCGGATAATATGTGGTAAATATAAGTATTATATTTAGTGCAACTTGCATACTAATCAGCAATGTTTACATTACTTTAGGTTGAAGTAATTTAAAATAACCAGTTGCCGTAGTGAATTCTAATTATGAATTAAAGTTTTCTTCCAAATTTTCCATTTTATTAGTGTGTCTAAATTTAAAGTAACGTTAACATTTTAAAATCTGTTGCCCATTAGTTTCGTGATAAACATTGCTTTCAGTTTAACAAAATAAAACAAATAACTTTCCTTCAGTAAAAAAAAAGTAACAGTTTATTCTAATTTCAAGCTATTAAAAGTAACAGTTGTATGTAAGAAGAAGAAAAGAGGATATGGTTTCAAAGATTTATGACTGCTATTATTTTGGGCTACGTTATCAAAGAAAAGGAAACCCATGTAAGGGAAGCCAAGATCATAAATTAGAGTGCTAGTTCCTACCTCACGCCAAAGAAATGGATGGTTGTCATTCTTTCCTTATCTATGTTATCACTTTATCATATTTTAATACTTATTGTCAGATTCTGATAAATTATTTTATAATTTAATAGATTAATATTCTACTATTTATATTCGCAACACAGAATATTGTTTTTTTTATTATGATTAAAATGTAACTTATCGTCCAGTAGACCATACGTCGCGTGATTTCACGACGCCCGTTTCAGCTATATAGCCATCTTCATGTGGTAATTCAAGATCATTATCTTTCGTCATTAATTGTAAAAACACTTAAATAATATTTTATACATAAGCACAGAGGGAATCACTTGCACATTGAATGTATATGTCTAGTAGCCCCACCGTCTAGGACCTCACTGCTGGTAATAATTACATCTTCATAGGGAACCAATCTGTATTTACTTGTACAATGTCCATCAGTGTATCGAATATTGGGTTAGATTCGAAATTTTGTTTCTCATTAAGCAATTTTCGAGTTATATTTTGAATGCTTTACAAATCTCATATTGTTCTCCTTGGCATCGATAAGTTTTCCTTTATTACATTTATGTAAAACGGTTGACGATTTATCGATACCTTTGTATTAGTATTTGCATTATGTGTTCAGTAAAAGTTGATTGATTTTTTGGAAGTTTTGTAGATTGTACGGCAGTGAAATGTGGTCGTTAATCTCTTATTGAATGATCGTCCTGTATGTCCTATATATTTCTTAGGGCAGTCAGCACATTTGGTAAATTCCTGTCCTTGGAAGTTTGTCTATTTTTGTGTGTATGTGTTTATTATACTTGATAAATTAATTATTTTATGTATGTCGTGATGTAACCTTGTTTTATGAAAGTATAGCTTATTATGTGATGTAACTTGGTTGTATGGTGTTGATATTTATTGTGCTTCTTTAAATTTTTTACTCCTGATTTTTGAATAATTTTCTCTATAATGGTAGATTTGTATCAGTTTTCTAATGCAATGTTTTATATTATTCTTCAACGTTGTCTTGTGTCAATCTATAAATGAAGTTGTTTTAAGCCGCCATTTTGTGTGAATGGGGATGGTTTAATTTGGAGACGATTGTAGGAACTGTATTTGTAGGTTTCCTGTATATTCTAAATTCATGTTTTCCTGCTATTTTTGAAACGATGAGGTCAAAATAGTCGATGCTGTTGTTTTGTTCCACTTCCATTTTGAATTCTAGAGAAGGATGAAGGTTGTTCATTGTACAAATAAATACAGATTAGTTACCTATGAAGACGTAATAAACCGGCAGTGATGTCCTAGACAGTGGGCCTACAACACATACAAATTCAATGTGCGTGTGTTTCCGTCTATCCTCGTGTAAAAAAGTGTGTTTTTTAAATAATGTGTAAGTGTTTTTACAATTTTGACGGAGGATAATGATTTTGAATTGCCAATTGAAAATGACTAAATAGCTGAAACGACGACTTAAATCTAACATAACTTAAAAACGCCCTAAACTTAACCTAACCCTACCGAACACTTAAATCACCAAAAGCCTAACCTAACCTAACACCAAAACTTAAAACAACACATATATAAGAAAGTAAAATCTGTAGGATTATACAAGTTTCATACTTTACTCATTGACTATCGCCACCAAAACCTTAGTTCCATAATTACTAGCTACAAGGCATTGAAATGCAGGTTTAACAATTTTTTTAGTGTTAGGTGAGGTTAGGTTTTTGGTGTTTTGAGTGTTGAAAGTTGGGGGAAAGTGAACAAACTCAGCTTATATTAGTGGTATTAGTGATATACACGTTGCGTGGTTCTAGAAGTCTTAAATCTGACCAGCGTTCTACGGACGAATTTAAATCATATTCTGTATGTGGTCAAAATTTGGCGTACCATGTGATGTTCTTGTGTGATTTTTCTTTTTTTCAATTTGAGAGTACCTGCCATAAGACTAAATCACAATATATCTGAATTTCGTAACAACTTTATAAAATTTTGGAAAACCTATAAGAACGCTTAGTTTTCGAAAATATCGGTTCATAAGAGTCCGATAACACTAAAACAAAATCCGACTTAAAGCTGTAATAAAAGATATAATTTCTCAAAATTGACTCTTAATCTAAAATTTAATTCAAATATTGGTGAAATGAGTAAAATAATGACCCACCAAAACTAGTCTGGAAACTACCATTAGGGATTAATTTCCATAAAACAAAAATCGAACTAGACTGTTTCAACACTGTTATTGAAATTGAATTTCATAATGTTTAATATTGTTTATGACAAGACAAGAGAAGCAAGTTTAGACCATATAAAACAAATAACCTACAAACAATAAACTACATCAAAGGTTGATATTCGGTTTTTACTAACAACTACCGAATTGGTATGTTGACCAAAGAATAGTTTTACGATTTCGACTGTAAATGATTGTGTCAGAACGTTTAAACACTGTTTTACGCTTTGTATTTTATTTACCTACAGCAAAAAAGTATTAAGTTGTTTTCCTATTGTTTTAGTTGAATATAATCAACACAGAGATGACAAAAGACTGCAATAAATCTAGAATAGTATAATGTGTTATTACAAAAACTCGTAAAGGTCTGGTGATTTTTGTGTGGGAATAAACGACTCCTGTACCTGATTTGAATTTTAAATTAAATCATTTTACTACCGTACACAACCCAACATGCACGTTGTTTAGTTAATTTACAATTTTTGAGTGATTTTAATTTAGACTTGTTTACTCACCGCTTTTAAATAACGTTTTGTAGTTGAAGTGATTCATATTTTTAACAATAAAAACAAAGCACAAATTTTTTTTACAACTCCATTTAGACGACCAAATAAGAATAATTTCAAAATTTAAATGGGAAACTGTCATATGATCAAAATGTTTAATTTAATTTACTCGAAAGTATACCTAACGGTCTTATTAAATTGTTAAACTTTTATACTATAAAGACTGACACAAAATAATAAAACAATCTAATCTTTTATGAAACCAGTTAGTGGTGAATGACACATTTCGAATTGTCGCGCCAGGTAATTGACATCTGCGCATCATTTGCCTTGCGCAAGGAGATGGTCATTGTGTCTAGCAAGCAGTGTATGGTAGGCAGCCAAGCAAAGCAGTTGCAGTTCCATTCAAGTTTAACAACCATATCATCCTGAATAATAGTCGGCTAAGACCATTTGGACGGGTCTTAAGACACTCAGCAATATGGATGATTAAGTGCTCACGAGTTTAACCGTAATTGTATCAGAGATAGTTATGGCGGACAAAGGTAACGCTAGCTTTGAACTAGACCACGTTTCCCCTTAACGAATTGTTAATACGTAAGTAATCACTAGATTAGATGTATTAATTAATTGTTTGTCATTATAAGCTGGCTATCAGTGACCTGGTGTGTTAATTGGATTAATGGCTAACAAGGGCGTACCGAAGATCAAAAATAGGGGGGGGGCAAGCCATGGTCATTCAATATACAATTGATTATTAAAATAGTTATTTCAAGAATTGTATTAAATTCCAGCAACAAAATGTATAATAAAGATTTATTTTTTTGCTTCCAGGGGGGGCAGCTGCCCCCTGCCCCTCCCTGGATACGCCCATGATGGCTAATTAGTTTAAGGGCTTACACGCTTACACAAACCACCAATTTCAACGAACCATTTCCAAAAATATACCAATACCCCGGCTTTAATGTAACAATTTCGTCGCAAATGTTAGCAGACAGAATTAGATCCCGGAAATTTTCCTTTGTTTTCTATTAAATTAACCTAATTGCCCAACTTTTGCATAGCCTATTGTCCAATTTTCACTCTAAATGCAGGTAACTTCAGGTAATATTTACCGGAAGCCCGTTTGTATTCCCGTTGTGTCACTGTGCTACGACAGCCTTTTTTTCTTATTCAAAATTCTATATCGTGTTCCTCTGACTAAATCATTAATTTTTTTTTTTTTTTTTTTTTTTTTTTTAAATATAACTAATCAATAATAATCTTTAATATTTTCAAAATTAAACGTGGTCATAATTCGCGTTTTTTCCTTTTTCATTAAAATCACTAGCATCTGAAAACAGTTTTACAAAAAAATTAATATTTTGTATCTTTCCTCGTGGCAGCGTACCGAAACTATTCAAGCCAGACTTTTTCATACAGTATAATAAAGTATATCTATCAACAAGTTCTTGCAATAGAAAGCCAGGATTCAGGGTTTTTATTGGGTCTAAGTTATTTCCGATAAAAAATAGTAAGTAATTTATAATTTAATTACAATATTTAACAATATTCATATTGCTATCATAAATTTGTAAATTTCAGATTCAACATTTAAAATAGCCTTAATTAGTTATTTATTCATAGCCCCCATTTGGCAATTATAAATAATTAACCTTATTCATTGAAATTACCCTACCCGCATAGTATTAGTATCTAATCTTAATTAAATCATTATTTTATTTACTAACCTCAAGTATTAACTTTAAAACATAAATGTCTTACCATTGTTTATCTGATTCACATTCCAGCTCGCCCAATATGATTATAATATATTGTCACGTTACCCGGTTGGCCTGATTTCATAAAACTAATTATGGAACTGATAAAGCTCAGATAGAATTTTATGGATTTTAGGAGGCAACTATACCTCCAATTAAAACTTTCATAACAAATTACAGTTTACTTTTTAGGTGGAAGTGGGTTTGCATTATTATCGGCACAAATTATATTTTAGGAATGAAAAATAACAACGTCAAACACAATTATTTGTCGTTATTCTGACTTATTCGCCGACAGAATCCAAACGGAAAGTTTGGGTTATTTAAGTTACCCAACTTTTCGTGATAATCTATTAATAATTTGTTCAAATACAAGCCTTCAACATCTTTAAACACCCTCAAAGACGTGGACGTCACAATTTGTGACGAAATATCTCAATCAGAAGGGCTTATTTTATTTTTCCAACCGAACTAATTGAAAATTTTTGTCTTTCCTTGCTTCCATAGACAGACGAATCACTCAATATTAGTTACATCCCCCCCCTACTCCTACCGATATGTTATAATTATAGTATAAAGTAGAACCTTAACTATTCAAAATATTCTTTAATGTAATTACTAAATTGTTAATTTTATTTTTAATATAAATATCAAATGTATTAGACATAAACTTTCAGGATATTTTTAAGATCTTATAAGGTAAAAAATTTTGCCATACATCATAAAACCTTTTCAAGAGGTGAGTGACCTTCAAACCAATTAATACCTTGCGTTTAACTAATCTAGCCTAACTTCTGATATTTGACATTGACTTATGCCTTCGAACACTACGATACGATAAACTACTACATAAAACTACCTTCTATTAATATTATTTTATTAAACTATTTTTTTTGTCTTGTTAATTTTGAACCAATTCATTTATGATTGTTCCCACCAAAAATAGCAAATAGGCAATAATAATAAAATAATCATATAAAACGTGAATATCTAACCTGGATTCAGCCTAAATTAGTATCTAACGAAAGCAGTCCTGACGATCTTGTTTACATTACAATCAGATAGTCCAAGGTCATTCTGTAGATTGCAGGAGTAAGTAACTATTAATAGCCTCTTATCTATTCAACCTTGAATGTTCGCGTTATGCTTTTCGAATCAAACGCAATATTTCCACTAAAATTATTATTGTTGTTAAATACACTCCAAATGTACAAATATTATTTTTTAATTCATTTCACACGTTTGTTTGTTACACGTGAAACATGTGACATGTAATGGATTACATAAATATCCTAAATAATAGTAATTGCCAAAATAAAATCTACATATACATAAAATAACAGATATATGTACAATTTTAACAAAACAATACAGCATATTAAAATATCTACAAAGAAAAAGTTTAGTTACTTCACCTAAAGAAATGGTTAAAATAACCACGGATCACTTGTCAAATTTCTGTTTAGAAAAACAAGTAGAGGAGCACAACACTCAAAAAAAAAAAAAAAAAAAAAAAAAAAAAAAAAAAAAAAAAAAAAAAAAAAAAAAAAAAAAAAACTGACAGTGCGAAATATGAAGACAACTAATCAAACTTCATGTAACAGAAAATTACATTTTGGGAACTATTTGCATCATAATATACTCAGCACAGGTCTGCAAATTTTGTATTCTATCAGTAAACATTTGTATAGTACCATAATCTCTATACAGCATATCTGCAAAAACCAATCTTCTCAAGGGACGTGGAACCGTCGAGAAAGAACACAAAAACTTACGTTATGAATACACAATCATAAGGTTCGTGTTTTACTTTAGAGACAATTCCTGCTCCAGGTTTTGTTGTAAAAACAATTGCATACATAGTCAATACAAGTAACAACAAAAATTGCAAAAACATTCATACTAATAGTCTACTTAAAGTTTAGCAAATGTTAAAACGGTCATCAGTGCATCCCTAAAATTATGAATCAGAAGTTATCAAGTTAAAATTAAAGGGTCAATTTTTTAATTTTAATGTTTATTAACTTACATGCAAACCTAAATTTTCTCTCTAATTTTTTTAACAAATCTTTCTGTTTGTTGTTGGTTTGAATTAGCAATAAAATTTTTT
This sequence comes from Aphrophora alni, assembly GCA_963513935.1. Classification (NCBI taxonomy): domain Eukaryota; kingdom Metazoa; phylum Arthropoda; class Insecta; order Hemiptera; family Aphrophoridae; genus Aphrophora; species Aphrophora alni. The sequence goes on along the minus strand of OY740778.1, from coordinate 950,274 downwards.
AGAGTGTACATTTTACTTTATAGAACTCTGAATATCGTCTCGTAGGTGTACTTAATTGTCAAAACTTTTGAAATACTCACTCAAAATTTTATAACATATTTATTTTATGTTTGTGGTAATATCATTTTGCGGTGTAAAGATTCTAATTACGACGCCAATAAAAATGTTTTCCGGGACACCAATATGCGAAGGTTTTATTCTTTAGCAACATCCTAACAGATAGTTATATTTATATCCGTGTCCAATGGCAACAACAGATTTTAAATCAATGACGGAAAATATCCTCCTGAGAGTGCCTTTTACAGGTTTATTCATTTGTCATTCGAATACTGCTGAGTCACTCATCTACTCAAATAATCTGGGTATATATGGTACAGTTTTTTAGTTCTTGAAGAGGAAGGTAATCTTTAGTAAGGATTTAAAAACATCCCGTTTGTAGTTTGTTCAATACAACTAAAAATAATGTCAAAAATAATACTTTGTTCCACAATTAATTCCTTTACACAACAGTTGAATTCCTCACAATAACCTAAACAGCCGAATGTAATAATGTTTTTCATGCAGGTTGGACATGCTGAATGTGTCTAACATAGTCCATAATCTAATATAACTGCTTTCTGTGTAAGTTAGAAAGAGAGTCTTCTTATTTAATAGACAAAACTCGAATCCAACGAAATGGTTGTTCGAATGATGTCTTTGTGTCTGTCACCCGTGTCTATAACCTAAAATGGTGGACTCATTTAAATCCAATTTCGAATTTAGGCATATTTTGGTTAAATACAGTGTAGTTATATTTTATAATATTTCAAATTTGATAGTATCTGTTGTATAACCAATTTATACTAATTTGATTTTCTTAAAATACTTATTGGGCATCTCCCCCCCCCCCACAAGATGCCAAGAAAGTTTCTGTTAAAATGATACAACAATGCCGTTTTCATTACGTGTTCTTTGAGTTTAAAATTTTTACATCCCTGAAAAATATATTTGCCTGACTTTGAGATAGTCGTTATTTTAAATTGTAGTTGGTTCACTTTCAATTTTTGATACACAACACTAAAAACTGTCATAAATGTGGACAGATGGTGACAAATAACATCTCTTATTTGTTTATTTGGATTTATACATGAGTTTGTGACATACATTTTGCAATTTTCTTATAATTTATTTTTACTGCCATATTGAAACTAATAGAAATGACATACAACTTGAAACTAATACGGTGTTCATTTTCACAACAAATTTATTATTAGGTAGTAAATTATGTATTGTTTCATTAGACAATTTCAGTGGAAGGGTCTTAAAAATATTCCAAAATAGAAGGAATGAAGTTAATATTCAGGATCCACTAAACATACAACATTCTTTGTAAAGGAAATCAGGATTAATAAAACTGAAGCATGTAATCTTATCACTTTCTTATCTAAAGGTAAATAATGATGTAGCAGTCAGAAGTTTGTTTATAAACAACCAACCTATCATTTTAAATATTACCTAATGATATTTATTACCTAATGAACAAGAGGGGAAACGCCACTTTAAGCTGAAGTGGTTGATAGCAGCTAATCGTTGTAAAGCTTTTCAACTGTATAACTTATCTAGAAATGAAAAATCACTAACTTGTTAAAGAGATACGGCTTATGGTAAAACTACATTATGGATTCATAGTCATATTTGTCTAAAAAATGTTCCCTAGAGTCAAATTGATCTATAAGGGGAGGAGGTGTGTTATTATATTTTCATACAATTTGCGCAGGAATACATATAGAAAAATGAAAACGTTCTATGGAATTTGTTTCTACTGATCAACACAGCCATATATTTAAATTAATATTGAATAGAATAGTAATACCAGCTGCTACCATTCGAGATATATCAAACCCAAGAGGTTTAATTTTGATACTTATTCCTCTTAAGCCTAAATGTAAAATGACAGTAATGTATCGCCTGTCTACAAGCGGTGCTCTACTATCGATATTTCAGTCGTTTTGAGCTTCTATTTATGTCATATCATAGTTATATATTATTTATATGATAAATCGATTTATATTTAAATCAGGATTTAAGTCTATCATCTCTCCCCTCTTCCCCTCTCTCCCCTCCCCCTCCGTAGACATAAAGTTACCGTTGCCCACATATGTCTCAAATTAACAGATTAAATTTTTCCACTGTAATTTTAAGCTTTTATAATTTTGTCACTTAAAACTCTGTGGTTATACTTAAAAATCGGAATAATTTTTCCATTTGTCACTAAAACACAATTTTATCTAATCTATAAATTGACGAGAAAATAAAACAGTTTTATGAAACAGTTATATAGTTGTTTGAAATCTAGCAAACGGTTTCCTGCCTGATTAATTTTCCAATACTATTTTTTCAAACAACATTGAAAGGTTTACAAAATAAATGTATTACTTTAATCTTGCTTTCCTTTAATAGAACTCTATTGTAACTCCAAAGTTAGAAGAGACAAATAATACTCCGAGAGCTCACAAAACTTTGCAACATTCAAAAACTTACATATTACAGATAAAGTTATTACCCTTCAACTTTATAATAAGAGCAAAGTTAATATTATATTGACATTAACTCTTAGGTTTCCAAGTAATAAAACCTCCAAACTTATACAATGTTAGAATGACGTCTGTTCCAAGATATTTCACAAAAAGTTATCCATATAAAATAATAATAATAAGTATGGGGGGGGATTAGAAGGAAAGAAACCTGCAATCCACAACACTGCACAAACAGAAATTTATGAAAATACCAATGGCGTAACGGAACAAAATGGGGATGGGTAACTTAGTAATTTGTAGAAATTTGTTCTGGAAGTATAGTTTAGTTTTGTACTTATCAGAAGTTGTAAAATCAATAATGTAAACACAATCAACTTCCCTAATTCACAAGGCAGATAAAAGAGTGGAATAATAAAAAATATACCAGTACAAAATGCTATTGATATCATCTCTAAAATATTTGCATAGATTTCAATTAAGTAGTAAAAAAACATTTTTTTTTATCGTTTCTAACTGCAAATTACGAAGATTTCCTCCTCATTGTACACATCATAACCCGATAAAAGTACCCAATAAATACACGTCTACAATATGTAAATATATAAATCATAGTCCTTGCCAGTTGTATTACAGTGCCAAGACGGTTTTATACATAAAACAACTGATGATGACATAATCATTGAAACGTCGTCTTGGAAAAATAAATATTTAGGGTTAACTGTGCTTTATTATTTTCAAGAAGTAATAGTTAGTAATACCACAGCTACTTTTCACAAGTAAACATCACAGACAGAGAGAAATTATAAAAGTTTAAATCAGAGCAGGGGGATTGATTCTTAAATTGTGATTTAAAGTTTATCTTGTTTACAGTAGTACTAAATATTATGTTACACCTATCAATATATAAAGCAACCTAGGCTGATGACTGCTTTAACTAACAAATTATCCTTTATCGAAACACTGGTGAGTGGACCTCTTTCGTAACTGGAAGCGTAAGTAATCAGATTATTGTTTATATAATTCTAACTGAAGTTAGTGCGTACATACAAAGTACATGGAAGTTAATATATAAAGTTTAGGGGAAATCTTAGAGAACAAAACAGTGCAACTGATATGTAAGGAATAATTTATTAAATAGTTTTGTATCTGAAAAAATCGAATATTACGATATGAAAAAAAACTGATTCTATACTGTTAACTTTTAGTATGTTAAATAAGAAATTACGTAAATATCTAATCCTTGCTCCTTAGATCTTTTTATTCAACCGAACCTTTAATTTCTATTCTAACGTGGGATTTCAAAAACATAAACCATATTTATTATAAAGTAAGATATAGAATTGCTTTTATATCAGACGGAGTCAAGAACAATGGCTGTCATAACTCTATTCAATACCTCAGGAAGCCATTATTATCGTTATTTTCACTTTATTTATTGTGGTCGACATTTTGTCAGTATATATTGTATGTACACTATAAGGGAGTGTCATACAAGAAGTGTTTTGATTATGCAACAATTTAAACTACATTTTCTCAACGATGTACAAAATACATTTTTAATTGATTTTATAGTCATGTAGGACTGAGAAATGGTCGGAGACTAAACTTTTTTTCTTAAATTGTCAATTTTTTTATCTTCTTTCTAGTGAAGTATTCGTTTATCTAGGTAAAGTGCCCTTTAATTTTTTTTTTTTAAACATAACCAGATTTCCGTAATAATTTGATTTAAATGTCATTTTCAATCAAATAAAACAAATTTTCGTAAACACATTTTCAATTAAATTTTGAAATTTCATAAATCTGGCCACGATTTACTGATAAAAAAATGACAAATTTGGTTGATTAAAAAAGGCACTTTACCTTCATAAATAAAATCTTGTATATGTTCACTAGAAAGTAGATAAAAAACATACAATTTAAAAAAGTTTACTCTGCAAGTACTTCACACTAAATTACAATGCTTTCAATTTTTTCAGAAATAGCCAACTGTGGCTGTAAGAAATGTTTTTTGCAAATTTGACCACCGTTTTTTAGTTTAAAGGCACATAATTTGTCCAATTTTTGTGAAGATCTGATGATTTTTACACCATTTGTTTGCAATATTGGTGAAAAAAATCTTGAATCCTAAAATTCTAATTTTTTGAAGTTAGGAAGTACTCTTTATACCCTACCATTTCGATAATCCTTTCATTTTTGAGTATTTTCACTTTTTTGAAAATTTCTACGCTCAATAGAGCTAGCCGGAGATATTTAAAAAAAGTGTAGCGATGAACTTAAAAATTATCCAAAAGAACTTTTATGCACTTTTCTCGCGAAGCTTCAGTCCGATTTTGCTAATTTTTTTTTTCGGTTTCCCACTCAGTTGCATGTACATAATGAAATAAATCAAAAAAAAAAAATCAACTTCTCAGTTACATCACTTCTCATAATTGTTTTGAACTACTTTCCCTCCACTATATGATCTTATTTCGGACAACTTTAGCAGCGTTGAGAGTAGAGGGTATTTGGCTTATTTAAGACGACGACTCCTTAATGGGACGAAGCTTAATGTAAATAGCTTTTGAAAATGGATTTCATCCGAAAGGGGTCAGCAGAAGTAAGATAACGCAGAAAACTGTTATTGAGTGGTAGAAGAATGAATTTAAATTAATGCTTTGGATTTTTATGGACACCCCCCCTATATATATCAACTTTTTTTTTGAATTTTATAAGGAAGATGGCAGACTGATCTATACAATAGTATTGCTTAACCTTAACAACAAATGCTCCCGATATTTCACAACAGATATTATGTTTTTCTTAATTGTCAAGAATTTAATGGAATGCAAGTTTATTACATATGTGGGCCAAAAACTATTGAAACAAACCTCTCTTGTAACAAATATGTACATTTTAAAAGTTTTTGTGTAGAGTAATCATGGAATATTTTAATAATTATATATACTAGGTTTTAGTTGAAGACAAACACGTTTCGTTTCGGTCTTTAGAGGTTATACTTTCGACACAATGTTGTGTGTTTGCTTTTGGGAGCTACCCCCATATTTTAAGTTATCAACATAAAAAAGTCTTAGTTTTGGCCAAAAATGTCCCCAAACCAAAATGTCTTCTCGAATGCGAGTTACTGAAAACATGGCAGAGCAACATCATCCCTAACATTCACTTTAATTATCACCGGAGAACTCAAAAAGGTATGTTGGTAAAAAAAAAAACTCTATCCAGAATTTAAAACCATCTCATAACTTTCTGTAACCATGCATTTGTGAGAAAGCAATAATCAATATGTCGTTTTCATGAACAATGTTTGTTTCTTGTGGTGGAGAAGCAGATAAATAAATAAGTTTCAAAAAACTAAATGTATAAAGTTTTAAATCGGAGAATAGATAACAAACCGATTTTAACCCTTATTAAAATTTGAATAAAACTTTTTTTTTTTAAACAGGAAAGCAGCAATAACTATCAGGAGATGGATTTGGTAGGTCAATAAGGTCAATATAATGCACCACTGAACTAATAGGCGATTCGTTTTCTAGTCACAAATAAGTGATGCAATTGTTAAAACGGCCATTTTTCTTATAATCTGCTCTTTAGGTAATGAAACCAAGACCACACAAAGTGCAAAACATTTTTCACACCACCCATCTACACAACCAAATACTAAAGAAAGAATAATTTTAGTCCCAAAACATGCAGTTTAGCAGTTGTCAGTCAAAATGGGAAAACAAATCATTTCTGAAAGTTAGGTTTTAGATAATTATTTATTACTAAAGAGCATCATTTGTAAAACTTTATAAAAAATGAAAGAAAATATAATTTTCTATAGAAACACTGTATTTGAACGTTGTTTCAATTAGTTATATTTAAATCCCACTACACAACACAAACAATCAAACACATACACACACGCGCGCACACACACACACTCACACGCACGCACGCACGCACGAACGCGCGCACACACACACGCGCGCGCGCGTGTGACAATGAATTCATGTTGTGTTTTGTTAGTGTTTATTTTATCACTTTAAAATTTAAGGGTAGATCGCCGAAACAGTGCTTTTTAGAAATACTTTTAATGCCAATGAAATTCTGACATGACCGTAGCTAAGTTTATTACCAGAAATAATTTCGGACATTTTTAATTTAGTTTCCAACCTGTAAACAATACTTGGAACACATTAGTCTAGGATTAATTGGATAGCAGTTGGGTTACATCAGTATTCCTATTGGCTTACCATCTCTGTCTCTAATTATTGACATTTCCTGTTTAAACACTGCAAATCCCTTGTTTATTGAAGGTTGTTGTACAATTGTTAATAACAAGTTCAATAATTTCCGTTTTTACAATAAATACAAATAATTATTTTATATCCTTGAATTTATTATTTTATATCTTATAAATATATTTTATATAACTTGATTAAAGTTATAGATATGTAAACAAGAAGCGAATATTATAATAACAGTAGTGATTTTGTAAAAAGAAAAAAAAAAAACATTCCTTTAAATGTAAATCAATATAATATTTGTGGTTATAAGGGAAGTATAATTTTATTTATCAAAAGTCGATGATACGACAAGTAAGTATGGATGTATCATTTTTATTTGGAATTTGGAAATCCTTCTTTTAACAAATTCGAAATACAAATTTGCTTCGATGTTCAGAATACACAATGAGCCTATGCGTCTAGGTTTCATAAGTTATGTATAGCTAATAGAATAGCGTGTCTTTAGGTGTATGCGCATTAACTGTCTTGTAAAAGGTAATTATTACTATACTTTATGATTTCAGAATCATGTGAACTAGGTCTCGGTAGGTCAATAGACAAGGTCAACTTGACAAGGGTTTTCCCGGTTAAAGGATGATTCACTTGTTTAATAATGAGGTATGTAAAATATGATTTCATTAAATTTCAATATTAAGTCGCAACCGGAACTCAACTGGACGTTTACCAACTTTTAATCCAAATGGGAATATGTTACAACATAAGTTGATAACCTAGTGCAGTACCATCATGCTTGTATTTTAAGATGGAGTATTTTTGAGTTGTATTGGGACTGCTTTTCACGACTGGTTTCTTACAATTCTACAGCTTCAGTCATTCTTTACAGTCTTTAATATAAGTTAAGTATGACTTAGTTGTTGTGATTATTTCTATTAATTATTTTTCTTATTTGCTAAAAGTTACTGTAACAATGACCAAAGCTGTGACCTCTTACATGTGTCACTTCTACGTTGTAATTGTAGCTAACCATGAACTAAACGATATTATATTTTAATTTTGCTCTCCAGAGACATCATAGAGTAAAACTCTATTTTATACATTTGGAAATCCACATTAAAACAAATCCAACTTTGAGAAATGAAATGATTCAATTTGAGTATTTATTGTTTATATTTCTATCAAATAATATAAAGTAATTCGTCATTATGAACATTAAAGGTGTAAAGCTATAAAAGACGTTTATAAAATGTCTATAACATTATATCAATGTTGGTACTGGAAAATTTTGAGCAAAAACGAAATCTATCAGATAGAAGAGATCAGTTTTTCCCTTTTAATTATGAAATCTCTAGCGAAACTCGTATATTGTGCTACATTTTTCCCGTGTATTAGATGATCAAGTTTACATGGATCTTCGAAATTAACTTGTTGCTTTTACATTGCTCTTTAAAAACACTTAATGTAATTCATTTTGAGCCTCATGCCGGTCTTTTCGTAATAATGTACAGTAAAAAGATCAAAGAATGTTTTTCGTGCTGAGATTATGGTTTTTAAAATAATTTAATTGTGATTTGTTACCATTGTTAATGGTTTTGTTGGCTTAAAATAGCACTTTTATGTTTTTTAATTATCTGCTAAATATTTCAATTTTCTGAGGTCTATTAATATGGTAATTTATCTTTTTCAGATATATATTGTTAGACAGTATTTTCTGTTGAAGAACCATCATTCTTCATTTGCTTATTTGAAACATTTTCAATAAATAAGCACGACAGATCTTACATTTCTGTCGTTCTTAAGTTAAAAAATAATCCCACTACTTATTCTTTTTTGGATGTACAGTCAATTTATGTGTATCATTACATTTTGAGATTTGGATACAATTTAATAGTTATAAATAATAAAGTTCCATACTTTGGCCGCTATAAAATGTATGAATACCTCTTTCTGTTGATTTCTTGTAAACATTATTTAATATTTTTCTTTGCAACATCGATGCATTGTTTTGACATAACCTCTAAACCATTGGCATTAATACGTTTCACCAGAATGTATTTTTCTCTTTGTCTTTCTTTAGATTAGTATTACCATACGCTTTTTTTCTTTTCAGTATTTCAGTAATTTTTATATGTTTAGGAAAATAAGTCAATAAAAATTTAAAAAATTAAAACACACACCAGAACTAACAAGTACTTTTTTAAAATTATTATAAATTTTTCGGTTATTTGCCATTATTTATGTGTTAGAAATCAAAACACGACGTTTCGGGAATAAGAATCAATTCCCGTTATCAATTATTATTCGACGTTAGTTGTGTGTTACCGTGATTGTGTTTTTTGACTTCGCAGTTTTAGCTCTGAGATGCATGCTTAGATATTAAGGTTGGTGGTATTCTTATTTAATTTTTCCTTCTTACATAGGCTTAGTTTATAGTTTCATGTTTCTCTAGTTTTTAGTCACTTGAAAACGGGAATTGATTCTTATTCCCGAAACGTCGTGTTTTGATTTTAACACATAAATGATGACAAATGTCCGAAAAATGTATAATAATAAAATTGAACTTTCATCATTAACAAATAACTTCTAACAAGTACTGTTACACATCTTGGATCCTTCAAAACACATAAACATATGTAACAAATTAAAGATTATTCTCAAACATTACTTTCTCTAGTTCTAAATGTCTGTTAGCTTGAAGACAAATACTCGTACCTCTTTAGTTTTTACAAAATACAAATATTCATTGGCACAATGTTAGGGGTGCTAATTTCCACAAAAAAATACTGATTACTTCAGTCATCTGCAGTCTTAAATTGTTCATATTGAAATGGAAAGATAAACTGATGTAATAAGAGGGAATTTGTATGTAAACTACCAAACAAATATTAAATCGTCAATATTAGCTAATGATACTAATACTTTAAACCAATACTCGTCGTTTTCTATTTCATATGATCTATAAATTAGAATTATCTTCAAAATTTGATATTTTATAAATGTATCTCAAATAATTATAAAGCAAGATTGTTAGAAGTAAATTATTTAAGGATAAAATAAAGCAAAAGCTTAAAGTTTCAAATATTTTAATAATATAAATGAGCTACAATTGTTTCGCCTTGCGGCATCATCATTTGCCCGATGATGCTGCAAGGCGAAACAATTGTAGCTCATTTATATTATTAAAATATTTAAAACTTTAAGCTTTTGCTTTATTTTATCCTTGAATATGGAGTTTCAACAAGAGATATCTGCTATTACATTAAAGTAAATTATTTTCTATAAACTCTAACCTGTTTTTTTGTTGTTTTCACAGTTACAAAATTGAACATCTTTTTGTTGCAAAGAGTTATGGCTGCTATTATTTTGGACTACATTATCAAAGAAAAGGCAGTTAATAACCAATGTAAGGAAAGCTAAGAAAATCATAAATTTGATTAAAAGTTGTCTAGTAGCTTTTCAATACATGAGATATTCCTAAAAGCATTAGATGGTTGTCACAGGCAATACTTTCTCTTTATTATATTTTAATACTTAATATATGATTGTAATAACCTAGTTTATAAGAGAAACATGGTTTAGACTATTCTATTAGGTAAATGTTTATTTATAGTATAATAATTTGTTCATAAATATTCAAGTAATCATCTGAAACTAAAGATGTTTTAGATGAACTACTTATGTTGAAGTAGTTCAAAACAGGTGATTTTATAAATTGAAGTTGTCTCCCAAATTTGTTATGTTATACATTTATCAAACAATAAAATGAAGATGTCAAAAGATAAATCTTAGGTTCTTGCAAGTGATATGTACTGTGATATGGAGTGTCTTTTCTCTGTGGTAGTCTGGACAAAATAAAATTCCAGAAGATTGGAGTTTTGGGAAAAAAATCATAAGTTGTTTTCATGAAATAAAAGTAAGTTAACTAATTGTTTAGATAATTTAATGAACTCAACAGTTGGTTATTACATTGTGTTGATCTTTCGGTATCACAATCCTGGTTTGCGTTGGTTATTCTACCTTTAGGCTTTTCTCCACTGCACATTGCATATCTCACTGATCGCAGGCGGCAAGGATCTAATAGTAGATTGCCCTTTTCTAAACGCAGCAGGGAACCATGCAACCGCAGTGTGTGATGGTTAGGTAGAGTGGCAAAAGTTCAACCCCCCCCCCCAATGATCGGCTAAGTACGTTTTGGGATGGGTCAAAAGCCCAGGTTTATCTAAATTTATGTGTGTATTACCGTTCAGTGCAAGTCATAACGTTATCCTGTTACCCCTTTAGTGTTAAATTACTAATATTAATGTATATATAATATTCTAAATTACTTTAAATGTAGTATAAGTTAATTAGATTCGTCATAAAATGGTTAGCCAGGTTTGAGTTGTCCGTAATCTTTGATTGGTGTAGGTTTAACTAAAACATCCCCGGACTAAACAATTAACCATATATTTGATAATTAAAGGTAAGAATTATATAGGGTGCCCACGTACCAACATAAGTGGTCAAACCATAACTTAAATTCAGCCAACCCCCCCCCCCAATCTTTTTATGTTGCAAAATAATTTTATATAGGGACTCTAACTTTCAACAAATGGTTTTATTTGGAGATTGTGAAATACTAAGTACAAGTAATATTAAAAATAACGGAAGCTACTGGTATGTAATAAATAAGGGATGAATATGTCTTTTCTGCATTTATACTCAAAGTATTGTGGATATATTGAACAGTCTTGTAACTAACTAAATTCTACAAATCAGATGCTAGTGGTAATAGTCAATATGTAAAGTAGAAAATGTAGATTTAGTACAGTTGTCTACTCTCTCTTACTGTTTCCCGTATATTTAGTATGGGAAAAGTCATGGGATGGATCGAAATATGAGTGTCGAGTTATTGGGGTTATATACGTTTTGAGGTTTCACGAGTAAGAAGGCAGTTTTTGAAATGAAATCTTTTCGTAAAGGATTGCATGGTTCCATATCCTTTAAACAAATATCTGCGAAAAACAATCTTCTCAAAGGATTGAAACCCCTACAAAGACTTTGGGTGATGAATACACAATCATGAGGTTTGTATTTTACTTGAGGGACAATTCCTATACAATATTTTCTTGCTATAGAGAGTTACATACATAAATGTGTTTACACATATTACAACAAAAAAAATAACATTATTTAAATATTGTTTGTTTGAAATAGACTACAACTTATAAAATGGCGAAGAAAGTTGATTTTCACTTATTTACTTAGATTTATAACTTGTATTTTTGATCAGATAGGCCTATGTATGGTTAGATTTCTATTAAGAATGAATATCTGAGAAATTTTGTGCACTGATTTAATTCTGTTTATTATTTGCGTGTAGTAGAAGCAAGTTAAAGTTATTGTCTATGTTTCAAGACCAATATAATATGCAATGAGTCGAGAGCGAACTGCAATAATTCTAGCCTGGTATTTTGTGTTATTACAAAAACTAGTAAAAGTCACAAAGAGGTGACTTTGTTGTGGGAATAACGACTCCTGCACCTGCTTTGCGTTTTAATTAAATCATTACACCTCTATATATTTTGCTCGTTATTTTCAGCTTATTAAAATATTTGGTAATGTTCTAATTTATACTTCTACCAGACCGCTAATAAACCAGGTTTTATAGTCAAGCGATATTTCCTCCAGTTCAACTGAGGAATATTTTAACAACAGGAGTAATAAAGGATGCATAAAATTCTCTCACACGTTCGTTTAGAAAAAACAAATAACTTCAAAATAAAGTGTGAAAGTAACGTAGGACAGCAAAATAAAATTAGTTTTTATCGAAGTCGGCACTATAGGTTTTGCTAAATTGTTAACATTTCAATTCTGAAAGATTGAAAATAATACATGTATAAAACAAATCTGTTATTAATCCGGTCAGGGCGATAATAAATAATTAGTAAAAATTAACTATACGCGTTTGTGAACATTAGAAAATCACAAAATCTGTTAAAGTGATTTTGATGAAATTGAGGTAAATTATAAACATTTGCAATCGAAATTAATGTGCCAAACTGCAGGACAAATTTCATGAGTGTTATAAAAAAAACCCCAAAACAAACTACACGGCAATAAGATTTTGAAATCTGTTTTCTACAAATTATAAATTGGGGCTTCATTAAAAGTGTATAATTACATACTACTGTCTATGGGAAAAGCATTTTCGCCTCTTGCGGAAAACTAGAAGCCCAAAGTTTTCAATACTTTAAACATTGTTGTCCTCTTGAAGTTCGGTAATTTGTCATGTTCGCTTATAGCTTTCAAAACTCTAATTAAATATGGGTGGCCCGTTAAAATAATAAAAAAAAAAAAAAAAAAAAAAAAAAAAAAAAAAAAAAACACGGAATTTTCTCCTAATAGAACTCTTATCATTTTGTCGATCTTTTCAAAAGTATTAGGTCTCTTTTTTGGTGACATTGTATTTCACCCCTAACTGTTGATTTCTATTGTACGCAGCAATAATTATCGTGTACTATATTTTCCTAGTCTAACCATATTTGTAACATTTTTAAGGGCACAGTCTTTTAAGAATCCTGAATTTAGTTTCAACACATTTTTTGCAAACATTCGTAATACATTGTTTCTTTGCACTATGCATCACCTGTCCACGTTTATTCTTCTATCCTGGGGAAAGAATTTCCAACCTTATTTAAAATTACCCACTTATTTTTTATTATGTTATATCATGACCATAATATTTAAAATACTTAAATAACTATAGTACTAGCAAAACGGGAGTGCAGATGGAGGCCAGGTAGCCACGTAGACCGCACACACACAAGCGCAGGGGATTAGGATCGGCCGCATTTCCGCTCCGTTAAGTCCCCTACTATACTTGACCAATCAAAATATAATTTTGTTTATTTGTAATTTTCTTTTGATTTGTTTAGTATTTTTTGAACTCTATAGATTATAACAAGAAAAATGATACCAAACAACGTATATTTACTATAAATTGTACCTTCTTTGGTATCATATTTCACATTCCACGTAATCCAATAATATATCAATCCACAAGCTTTTCAGGTTTATAAAAACTCAAACTTGTAATGTAATCGCACTATAATTTATTATTCAAATATACTCAAATATTATTTAAATAATATATACACTCAAATTATATTTACAAGTATAATTTACAAATAATATGCACATAGTTTATAATAATACATTACTAAAACCAGACTGTCATAAAATAAATGTTTCAGACTATAGAGGAGGTTATAAGGACGCTATTTTGAAAGACAAAATGAACAGTATAAATTAAAATAAGTAAACAAAAATTAAGGTTAAAGTATATCAACAATCTCCGATATTAACCAGTACTTTGTTAACTATCATTGTATTGTGATCCAAGGTCTACTAGAGAAAATATAATACTATGTTTGGTATCATTGTTTAATGAAATGTTATGTAGAATCTGTATACATAATTAATTTTTAAATAAAATTAAGTATAACAAAAAATAATGTTCCATAGACTGAAGTACACTAGGTGACTCATAGAGTTGGAGGGAAGGACGGTCCAAATCCCTTGCGCGCGTGAGTGTGAGGGTGCGTGCGTGCGAGGGACTTGACCTGGCCTCCATCGGTGCTCCTGCTTTGCTATTATATATACTATATAACTTTGTAACACTAAATAAAAGCAGAACGTACGACTCACACGAGCGAGAGTGTGAGCGAAAACATATGACAGACAACAGAGCGACTGAGCATAAGGGTGGAGTAGCGAAGAGAAAGTTGCTTAGGATTCTGAATCATCCCCTAAGTAACCCGCCGTACAAATGGATGTCCCTTCCTTCATTGGTTCAAGGTCGTGTGCAATTATGAGGCTCCCCTTCACTCCAGACTCTCATTGAACGAACTATAGTGTTTAACGTTAAAAAAACCTTTAGTGGTAGCACTAGATTTTTCTATGCAGTGTTTAAGCCGCCATCATTTTGTTACTTAATCCCTATGGTAGTGTGCATTCGTAAATCTCAGAATAGAATTTCCTTACTAAAACATGATATTATCTAATCTGTTTATACGAAAGAATACAAAGAAATGAAATGATTATGTTTAAAACTTAGCGACGCTTTCCTGCCTGATTATTTTTTCATTAAAATCTTTCCAAGACATACTGAAGAGTTTACAAAACAAATATATTACTTAAAACTTGTTTTCCTCTCAAAGAACAGAACTGTAGAATGACGGTTACTTTGGTAACTTCAAAGTTAAAGGACACAAACAATACTCTGAGGTCTTACAAAAGTTTGCAACACTCAAAACCTCACTTAATACACTTTAACTTTTAATAAGAGCAAAGTTAATATTGGATTGAAATCAACTTGGGCTTCTATATAATACAACTTTATACTTATTCAATAAACATGTAACATGATATTACTTATGTCTCTATCTAGCATGATGTTGTCCGTTACAAAGTATTTCTTTTAGGTTCACACAAAACTCTCCTTATAGGCCTATATAAAAAAGAAGGAAAAAAAAATGGGGAAGTATAAATGAAAATTGGGGTGGTATTGGTAGCTTAGACATGCGTACAAGTTTTTGTTGTTTGCTGTAGATTTTCGTTCATATACGCAAACAGAAGTTGTAAAATTGTGAATCTAAACTCAGACAGATTTAATTATAGTGTCGCATGAACATGTTTCAAGTTGCAAGACAATAGTGAGTAGGGAGAAGAGTAATAATAAATATCTCAGTTATCACTTTTCCAATGTAGGCCTATATATTATTTTTTATTATAGATTGACATTAAGTTATATTGAAGTGGGGAAATTTTGAATCAATTTCAATACATTTTTTGATTGGATTTTTTTTTTACGTTTTCCCCTCATATTGCATAACTTTACAATTACCAAAAAATAAAACAAAGATTACAGTCACACAGTAGACACACTTCTAAAATGTGTGAAGCGTAGTACTTGCCAGTTGTAGTTGATTGCCAATAAGGTTTGTATACAAAAACAACTGATGTATCGTTTCATTGTAAACGTTTAGAGTCGAGCCCTAAAATGTACAAAAATTTAAGAGAATAAAGCAGATATTCAGGATTAGCTGTTAACAAAGTAATCTTTGTGCAGAGAATGCACAGCACCAGAAAAAAAAACTGATCTATGTAGTATTCTACAATCAATTTACTATCTTAAAAATATTTAAAGATGAAGTAACGTAATAGGCTTGGTTTTTTCATAAACAATCAAGATATCATTTGTAGAATATTTAAATACTAATAATACTTTTTAATGGTTATGTATATAGAAAGGAGAGAAACACTGCTTTAAGCTGGCGTAGTTGAAAAGAGTCTATCGTAGAATTAATTGCTTATCAGTTTTCTACAACATACATAAAAAAGTAACGTAGGCTACAGAAAACTCAACTGGTACGTTTTGATGACCAAAATCAAATAACACTGTATTTATATGTATTAGTTACCGTTCTTAGTAGTCAGAGCAATTCTTATTTTGTTTTAGAAACACTACAGCGCTGTTTCGCCGTTCACAACCGGCTTCGTCAGGTGTAGGCTTAACACCTACATAAAACACATAACGACACTGAACACACACGAAAACACGAAACAAAAAACAATATAAAATCTATCAGAGGTTAACTCTTCGTTAAATGTCAGCAATTCGTAAAAAAAGCGAATAAACTTTATAGTTTTACATAAGATTATAAAGCATATAACACTGTATTACGAGACACTCTGTGTATATACAGTGTTTGTGTGTGTTACTGGTGACATACTAAACACTTTCGACAAAACAATTCAAGATGGCGTCCCTTTTGGAAGTGTAATGTTGTTATTTGTTCAGTAGAGCAGTAACTTGATGTTTCCAGTCTATAACTTACTATAAATGAAAAACTTTTATAAGGTGACGTGCAAAAGTTACGATCTCTCTTAAATTACATCACATTTCATAGTCATATTTATATACAAATTTATTACGAGAGTTAAAATGGTCTACGAGCAAGGGGAGGGGATTGCGTTGATTAAATAATTTTTTGAAGGACATTTAAAAGTTACACACAAAATTTGTCCCGTTTGGTGGTGAACGTAATTTGGTTTTAACAATTTAATTTTCAATATGGTGTAATATTGATCGAGTTGGAATATAACCTGAATGTTTACACATGCCAGTTGTAAGCAATTAGTTGTAACGATATTTATTTATTTAATATTGGTTTTCTTGACAAATAGTATTAGTATAAAACAAATCATATATACACATTACAACACAGACAAAATACAATTAAACAGCAACCAGCTTAAAAAATAGAGAACAATATACAATAGTTGATACCGTATAACAAACACACAGAACACAATGCTCACAAAAAATACGCCTAAGTATCAGACGCGTTTCAACGACAAGGTCGTCCTGTTCAGTGATACACCAGCTACACCAATCAAACTATAACTGTAACAAGTTTGATAGGTGTAGCGGTGTAGCTCGTGTATCAGTGAACAGGACGACCTTGTCGTTAAGACGCGTCTGATACTTAGGCGTATTTTTTGTGAGCATTGTGTTCTGTGTGTTTGTTATACTGTATAATTTTTCTCATAAGTCAAGCTCAACATTTAATATAATAGTTGATACATTACACATAAATAAGTTATAGTACAGTCAGGATAAAACATATTACAAAAGAAAAAGAGTTCCATCATGAAATAGTACGATCATGATGCGCAAACTCGTCCACCGAGTAAAAGGATCCAGAAAATAGAAATGGTCTAAGACTGTTTTCTAAAATCCTGTAGTTTGGTAAATTTAAACGCTTTTAGGAAGCTTATTCACGAACTTTGCACCAGCTTGTGAGGGAAGTGTGCTGTATAAATTTAAACTATGCTATTTGGCAGGATACTCACAAGCTTGCCTGGTGCTGTAGTTTTGTGTATCCATATTTTGGACATATCACACTTTAATTTAAAGACAAGCAACACTTCAAGTATATAAATACACGGAACTGTAAGTACTCCAAATTTCTTTAGAAACTATTGATGATTTAAAACACTTTTATTAAAATATACTTCTTATAATATTTACTATTAACAACCGTACAAAATTTCGTATAAATATAATATTTTTGTAGAAGCGAGTTTTACCTCCTAGACACTTCATCCTATAAGACTATTTGTGTACTTTTTATTCCTGACTAGTTTATTTCTTGGTAAAGGACAGTATTATCCTAGCCAGGTTATTTGTTTCTTTAGGTCACATCTGGGCCAAAGATCAGTTGTCTTCTACGCCCTAATACTTCGCACTTTAGAACTGTATATTCTACAGTGTCTAGGTCGTGGTTGCACAGTCTGTATTTCAAGTTTCCATGGATAACTCCATGGTTTGAGATGCTTCTTGAAACCACCTGACCTGATACCAAACTTAATATTTTCCTTTGTTTTTGTTTACATTGTGAAATGATCAGTAACATTTTTCCGTGGGGTATTTTGTCCTTAATATCAATAGATTATTACATATTCAAAAAATTTGTCTAGGGAAAATCATTGTAGAAATAAACTAAAATGTCACATAGTGTAGCTTTTTTAATGTAATTTCCGCTACAAAAGCTTGAAAATTTAAAAAAAAAAGAAATATTTTATAGGAATTTAGCATATTACAATTATTTTACTATACCTGATAAATACTTGAAAACAAAATTTGAACATCTTGATTACAATCTGAGATTTCTTTTAGAACGTATTGTTTTATACCTTTTATTTATTTATTCCTATGTTAATTTACTGTGAAAATTAACACTATTTAGACATTTGCATACGAAAATAATCTTGAATAATAATAAAAATAAATTAAGTAAAATCTTAAGATATTCTCGAAATTATTCAGACCTTCTTTTTTGAAAGCCACCCCTGTTTCGACTTGACAACTCCCTCCACCCTAGCTGGTGAGCCTGGGGGCTGCACTACACAAATACGCTGTGGGGCTTCTAAAGCTTTTTTTATTTATTCAGAGTATATTTAGAAAGCTTCATTTAACTCAAAAGAATATTTTACTCTCTACGATATTTACAAATATTTCTATAAAGTCCCAAACATTAAAAAAATGCGTTTTAAGGTACGATTTTAATATTTTTCCTTAATATTTACCGTGTAAATACAACGTTAGATTTTACAAATATTTCAATAAATCTATCGCTAATTTCGATTGCTAATTAATTGTAAAAAATAAATGTGTGTGTAAATTTTGAGGTTATATCACAACTCAAGGAATAGGCAAATAAATTTAAAACTTGTGTCTTAATACAATTATGTATACTTCATAAGACTTAAGAAAAAAGATACAATTTTGCAACTTAAATTGTTAAAATAGCGTAGGCTATTATGTTGACCTCTAAATACCGATAAATGTTTTTTCTATCTTTACAATGTACCTAAGGACCGATGCAATAATATTGCATCCTGAACAAAATTGTTTTATGGCTTATTTTAATCGACTTTATAGCCTATTCCTCATTTTTTAAATACAAAATTGCTTTTTGTTTCTTAAAGGATGTCTTTAAAGGATTAGAAAGCGAGACATTGCATTAAATACGTTTGTGCTGTTTTCTTTGTAGACTACTTTATATGTCTGGCTATATTATGTTTTTTTTTTTTAATTTTAGAAAGGCCAAGAAAAATTTATATTATAAATCAATGCACTAACTTTCCCACACACTTATAGAATTAAATACTAACTCAAAATAACATTGTCTTAATATAACATTAAATAACACAACTCCCCAAAATTGTCACTAAAACTAGTTACATGAAAAAGAGATATGTTATTTTTCATTAGTAAATAACTCTGTAATTAATTCTTATGAGATGTATTTGTTATAATGAGTACACTCCCCAATTTCCTTTTTGTGTAATATTTATTATTTACATATAGCATTGGATTGACATCGAGTTTTGAATGACATTGATCAAGATCCATTTTTATTTTTGCTAATTAATTCTGAATTGTACTTTTATAGTATATATGTTTTGATTCACATGTAAGGATTAATGTCTACCTTAAGATTTCACGAACATGTTAAAGACAATTATACAGTTGATTTTGAGAAAATAAGTATTTTATATCATTCCTATCTAGTTGTCTTCTTTGTGTTAACTCACGGAGTGATATTTTTTAGGAATGTGGTGAATAAATTTGGTTTATATTCTTAGAGGCTATACTTAAGAAAAAATAATCTATATCTAAATCGGAGAATAAGAATTTCGGCTTTACAGTAGCTCAAATTTTTTTTGAATTATTGAAAAATGCTTAGAGATGTGGTAATATATCGTTATAAAATGTTAAAAAAATATCGGCCCCCCGTTTAGCTTGTTTAACACCGAACAGGTGATTGACAAGCATTATTCACAAAAAACTGTTTTATAAGAAAGTCTCAAAAGGGAAATTTCAACAAAAGCTCAAAATATTTATGTTTTTACTTACCAAATATTTTCTGTAATAAATATATGTAAGAATGTAAATCGACAATATTAATTTGTTCATACGTTAAC
Source organism: Aphrophora alni (assembly GCA_963513935.1). Taxonomy (NCBI): domain Eukaryota; kingdom Metazoa; phylum Arthropoda; class Insecta; order Hemiptera; family Aphrophoridae; genus Aphrophora; species Aphrophora alni. The sequence continues at coordinate 929,999 of OY740778.1, read as the reverse complement.
CAAAAAAACACAAAACTCAAACTTCTAGATATTTTAAACTGCATTATGGAAAAATCAGCAACATTTTAAAGTTACTTCTATAAAAATAAATAAACGTATTATTATAGATATTTAAAGGAGAACAATTAAAACAGAATTTTACAAAGGGACTCCAGCTTTTATTGTTGTCTAAATGCTTTTAGTTGAGAACTGGAAATGCTAAGTGTACGTATTGAAAAAAATTTCAAACATAATGGGCAGTAATGGAATGCAATTAAACAAGGTAAAGAATATTTTTTTTATTTAAGTTCAAGCTATTGTGTGTTTTTCTTCGTCTATTAGGATTTGGCAGCTATATAATTAAACAAAAAATATTTATTTTTAGTGATATTTGTCAATATATAAGTTATGAAAATATTAGTGGTTTTTATGAACTGTTTGACATTGTACTTTAGATGTTTTAATTTATTGAATGAACCGTTTTTTTTTAAACCCAAATATTGTCTGAAGTGTCATGTGACACAACAATCACAGACCAAGAAGTAACAGTAAATAATATCACAGCTACTGTACACCACTCACAGGGAGAAATAATAAAAGTTAAATGTTTTATGTGTGGCTTGCTGCTTGTATTGTGATTGTGATTTAGCATTCCTTGCGATCACAGTGGTTGTGAATATTATGGTGTACTTATTGATGTTTATTTTGACTTTACTGAAAATAATTCCTCACCCTCACCACTGTTAGACTCCAGTCTCGGCGGATAAAATCATTGGAAGTGTAAAACGATCTGATTTTTGATTTTATATGATTTTATTTGTTTATATAACATAGATGCATATACACAAGTAATACATTTTATTTACAGTTTTAGAGCGAAACTCAAGAAACAAAACAAAGTAAATGTCATGTAATTATTAATTTATTTGTTATTTTTGCAATACTATGAAACACAACGAATTTTTAATATATTCAAACGAAAACATGAAAAATGTATATTTTTGATGTTTTATATTTTTGATCAGGTGTAAACGTCCGTAGGAAAGTTTTTACAAAAAGAGTTCAAATTTAGGTTGATAGTTGATTTTATTAAAAAAAAAATTTTTTTTTTTTATACATTTGCTAATTATGCTTCGATCAAACAATCATATTTAATGACGAGGAGGTTATTGTGTTCCTAGTCGAAGCACTTGCGTCTATGTCTTGGTATTTTGTTGTTGTTCAAATGGAAGACAAACCACCGCCCTTACAAAAACAGTACATAAAATGTTGTTTAACATAAAACCAACAAATAAAATCAGAAACCGAAAAACAAAACAATTTTTTAACTTTACTCGTATTCGATCTCGTCCATGTTAGAGCAATAAAACTTCTTTTCACTAGTCGTATCAAATGGGAAAATAAAGTATAAGTGAAGAGGTCCTTAGCCCTCAAACAATATAAGCTTAGGGTGGGAAGATAACAAGAGTAGGGTAACAGATGTGATATATAAAATGGAAGAGAGAAATCTAACTTAAGACTAATTGAAGAAAAGTGTAGGTCCAGATAGGATACTTCGGGATATCCAAGCCTGTACTTACTATAAATAAGTCACTGAGGCGTCTATGATTTAGAACTGTTTTTGTGCTCGCCATTTTGAAATGAAAAAAAAAATAATAAAAGTAAGTGATCCTAATCAATCGGCCTTGTTCCGAAGAAACATATTTTGAAATTTCATTACGATTGTTGAACCCGTTTAGCCGTGACTGCATCGCAAACACAAGTTACTAAATGGTCGAGTTACGACAGGACTTGTTTCGTCCACTTGTTCCCACCTTACTGGCTTGTATAAATATATTGAACTTACCAATAAATATATAACTTGAACCTCCCTCACAGAAACCTTACACCAGAGTCTATGAAATGGCCACCGATCCTTCTCATTGTAATACTGTTACGGCTCACTGTAAAATTAAATCCCAGGAAACAAATCTCTGCTAAATTATTAGACAAAAACAGCCCTTCAGAGCCTGGAATAGTTGAAAATCCTTTGGAATTAAGCCAATTTTGTACACTCATTTATCACAAAGTTCAAGTTGAATTTGGAACCACATTTATTTCACCAAAGTACTCTCTTTGTTAAAATTAATTTAAAGGAAGATTAGCTATTACAAATCTAAACATGGATAAATTAAAAAAACAAATACAGTTTCCATTTTGAAATTGTAAGATCGTTTTCAATGATTTCAAGAAGAGTCACAGAGGTGACTTCGCTGTGGTAATTACGACTTCTGTACCTCATTTTAACTTAAATCATTTTGCCTGTGCATAATATTATGCGCAGCTAATTTATATTTTTAGAGGTATTTCTTCTGACCGCTACTAAATACAACCTTACTGTTAGACAGTACTTTTTATCTTTAATTTAAGTTGTAAATTTGCTTCTAAGATTGGTGACAAATATTGTTTTCAGTTGTATAAAGCACGAGTATACATTCTTAGAATATTAGTGGTGTACAATTCGAGAACAAAACTGATACCAGCAGCTGTCTGCAGTCTATCACTTTCTTATTGAAATGCAAAGAAAAACTGACGTAATAAAATTGTAGATTTATTAATGAACCTCTCAACTACCCTGTTTAGAAAACAAAAATTTTAAATTATTAATATTACCTAATGATATTTACTGTATATGTGAATAGGAAGGAAAACTGGTCTATAAGCTGTAGTAGTTTAAAACAGCCAATCGTAATTATTTCTGTTTTCTACTGAAATTTCTTTATAATTTTCTATTTTATGCATGGTCTAAATGTAAAAGTAATGTTGTCAGAAGCATGATTTGTATTAAATATCTTCTTGTCCTTGTGAAATCTTTCTGCTGCTCTTTTTCTGTAATAGAACACATACTGCATCTCATCATTGATAAAACTTAGTCAGGTGAACACGGTCACTGTGGGCTGGGTTCCTGGCCATTCAGGTATCGATGGTAATGAGAGAGCAGATGAATTAGCCCGGGTAGGTTCTGAATCCCCTTTCGTGGGCCCGGAGCCGGTGTTCGAGATCTCCTATGGACATGCCAGAGCGGTTGATACATGGATACGGGAGGGGATGAATAAGGCCTGGACAAATTCAACTACAAGTAAACTTGCAAAGAGGCTACTTAGACCAAGCAAGAAACATGCTGAACAACTTATCTCTCTTAGAAGGGATAAACATAAGGTGGGTGGTTGGGCTTTTAACGAGCCACTGTCACCTCAGAAAACAGCTACACAGGATAGGGATTGCTCCAGAAAATATTTGCAGGAAATGTGGTTTGGCTGAAGATCCGCAGAACACATTCTCTTAGAGTGTGAGGCGTTAGGACGAGTCAGGCTTTACTCTCTAGGCCCTCCGGGGAAGGAGATGTAAACCATCCTAGACAACCCTATAGGTAGCATCTGTACCTTCATAAGGATGACAGGTATTACTGAGTGGGTGTAGGATGGAACTTGGGGCGGCAACAACCTTCAGGTCGACGTCGGTGAGGCCTCTGACGAAGGCTATCACAGCCCATAACATACAAAAAATATATAATAAAATAGAACACATCCATAATTATAAAAAAATGGATATTTTCTTCTCTTAATGGAAAGAAACTAAACATATTTACAGTTTATAAATTTCAAGCTCATATTATCGCCAAACAGTACAAGCATACGATTGCAAAGAGTTATGACTACTCTTATTTTGGGCTAGGTTATCAAAGGAAAGGAAACCCATGTAAGGGAAGCCAAGGAGATCATAAATTTGAGTGCAAATCCCCAAACAGACTCTTCCTTACATGAGATATTCCTCAAAGTATTAGATGGTTGTCTTTTGTTATATTTTCATCACAGTGTAATATTATTGCTTTATTAAACGTTAATATTTTCAATCGGATTTTAACTTAGGTTATTGAAGTGACAAGGTTCTTCCTTACAATAATTTTTTTACGTATATTTGTATTTTTTATGCGCTTTTTTATTACACTGAGACTGGTTTACAGAACTAAAAATAAGTTAAATATTTAACAAATTGATTTATTTGTCAAGTTAACCCATTGTCGCTCCTACTTGACGTTATGGTGACTGATTAATCCTGCGTTTTCAAGGATCCTATTTATATCCTGATACTATAATTCGTAATAAACATCCAAACAATCAATTAAAAAAATAGTTGTAACTAGGATTTAAGAGGAAGGAAAAGGAAATCCTTTAATTGAAGCATCCGAATAAGGAACAATGGTCGTAATGATTCTTCTGTTTTATATAAGTTTTAGTTTTCTTCGAGATTTACCGTTACATACGTTTCTTTAAAATTAATAGTAAGTGGTTAGGATTGGTTCTTTTAAACTGCATGGGTTATTTTATTATTTAATTCAACTTAACTATTACTCTTAATTCTCTTATATAGGTACTAATTACAAATATTTTAATTTTCTTAATTACTATAAAATAGAATGGTTCTAATTGCTGTGACTCACAGATCTGATTCTACGTTATACTTAATAATGACTTGTCTCTGATATACGAGTTTCTAATACGAAGTTTGCTCACCCTGTTTGCCACTCTAATGGAAGCTCGTCTGAAGTCTCGATTTTCCCAGGAAACTTTTACTCGCCAAGTCCGTCTGACTATCTTCAAGTATTCCTGCACACCTTCCTTTGATCAATCTTGCCCCATTTACCAAGTTTCCTCCCCCCAAAGGTTTATATATCATCGCAGCATCAATGACGTCTGTCTTGCTTGCAATGTAAGCAATTTCATCATTTTTCCAGGTCTATTACAGTAATTGTTGTCATACTGGCTTCTTAAAAATTACTTAGACTCTAATTCCTAGCAAAGGCTCTCAGAAGTAAGATATTAAGTGATTTTCTAGTCATTTTAACATGGAGTGTCGTAGTTTTGCTGTTTATCCATGCGGTAGTGTGAACAAAATACATTTCATATCAAAATTCGGCTTATGAGAAAATTTCGAAAGTTGTTTTCACTGATTAAAAGTAAATGAATTGTTATAGATTATTTAACGAAGAACAATTTTATTAAAAAGAGAATTTTTTAAAGATACTGTAACTTATAATTTTCATAATGTCTTGTGAATGCATTGGTAATTATTTCTATATTATTACTTACGTCAAGCAATATATTTTGGATATTTTCTTTGTTACAGCTGTTTCGGTACTATCATACCATCATCAGACAACAAAACGCTATGGAAATGTAAACAATAATACACAATGCACCAAACAAAATACGATTTGGTACTACTGAATCACCGTAAACGTCAAATTAAAATAATTTTTATGTGGCCACATCCTACTCTTGCTGTAGTTAACTACTTACTGATGCAGTACGTTAGATCTTGTTGACTTTGATATTGTTATCTAGGGTGGCTAGAGTATCATACAAACAGTAGGATGCAAAATTTAGTTTTTCATTCAATAAACTCTCCGGGTTGGTTTTGAAATGTTTGTAAATTTTATATTCCTTTAATACATCAATGGTTCTGCCTTTATTTTAATACGTGAAGAATTTCTCCAGATTTTCCTCAATGTTAGTGTATTTATGGTCATAGTCTACTAAGTGTTCGGCATACTTGGAACTGACAAAAAATGTGATGTATATAAACTCCACTCTGGCAGTTCCAGTAAACAGTATATTGGTCAAAGAGGAATGAGTTTTAAAACCAGATTTAAAGAACATTTGCCTCATAACAACATATCCAAAGCACATCTCACGACACCACAAATTTTGACCCCATCATTGAAGCTTAATTTAATCTATTATTTATGGGTAAACCGAATGTATGACCCTATTGAAGCAACTTTTTAGACTTCTTTTAAATATATAGTTTAAAACAATATACAAAATATGTAACGGCTTCCATCCATGGTTGATTTCAACTTGTTTACTAACAACAACTGAACTGAAATTTTTGGCAACAATTAGTTATTTTGTTTATTAATTAAAATGTGAATAGTTCACAGAGAAAGTTTGTTCAATTATGTTTTACCGTGTACTTCATTTACGTATATAAAATAAGTACCGTAGTTAGTGTTTTAATTGTTTAATTATCATAGAGACGACAGCAGACTGCAATAAATCCAGACAGTGTGTTATTACAAAAACACATAAAACTATAAAAGAGGTGAGTTTGTTGTGGGAATTTTTACAACTTTCACTTGCTTTGAATTTTAAATTAAATCAATACACCTCCGCAGGGTGTCCATTATGCAAACTAATTTTCATTACTTAGGGTATTCAATTTAGATTTCTACACCATCGCTACAAAACAATGTTTAATATTATAGCAGTACGTCCTCCAATTCCAATGATGAACATTTTAACAATAGTGTAAGTAAACCGTGCGTGAACTTTCTCAAACATCCATTCACAAAACTTTACTTATAAATCTGGACCAAAAATGTGATGTATATAAACTCCACTCTGGCAGTTCCAGTAAACAGTATATTGGTCAAAAAGGAATGAGTTTTAAAACCAGATTTAATGAACATTAGCCTCATAACAACATATCCAAAGCACATCTCACGACATCACAAATTTAGACCCCATCATTGAAGCTTAATTTTATCTATTATTTATGTTTAAACCTAGTGACCCTAGTTACGGTTATATAACTATTTATGGTTATATATGACCCTAGTGAAGCAACTTTTTGGACTTCTTTTAAATATATAGTTTAAAATAGTATACAAAATATGTAACGGCTTCCATCCATGGTTGATTTCAAAATTCGCAAAATTAAAACTCTTAAAAATAGCAGCAAATTGTAGGTTAGTAAACCATATAAAAGAATACAATTCAACTCCCAGTCAAAGGAGGACATGTTGTAAACAGGAAGTTTAATTTAAACGGAAACAACAAAACATTCAGGCTTAGAGCGACGGTGAAAGACCCTCAGGCAGGAAGTGTAAACGATAGAATTTAATAAGCCTACTCGTGTTCTACATTCAAAGACAATTTATTAACGAATTAAATTCTTTCTTTTTTACAAACATCCTCTTGTCATTGTAAATAAAACCCGTGTTTTTCTCAATTGATCAAGGTAGTAAAATGAAGGGAATTTTATTTATATTGTTACCAGGGGACTTAAATTTAATAAAGGCGGAACCAAAATGGTAACAATGTTTAGAAATGAAAAATAAAAAAAAAAGACAAAGACAAGTTTAATAATTAACAAGGCTCAAGTTTATTGAAAGCAGAAAGAAATTTCGGCGATTCAGACTTTGTCATTTACAACAAAAGACATTCTGACACAAATGATCAATAAAAAAAAACTTATGATTAACAGTATCATAAATTGTAAAAGTTATAAGCCCTTAATTGTAACATATAATAATTTAAAAAAAAAATTAATCAACAGATTCTAAAAATTTATCCCCCCTTTTAATATAGATATTTATAGTTACAAAAAGTTAACAATAAAAAAAAAGACAATGAGCACAGCTTAATAATTCACAGAATTATAATTAATAAAAAAAGATTATACGCCCTTAATGTAAAAGTATAATAATAATGAAAAAAAAATTAATCAAAAGATTCAAAAAAAGAAAAAAAAAAAAACTTATCCCCCCCTTTTTTAGTTTATAAGATGATAGTTTGCTTTTAAACAATTACAGAATTTAACAAAATATAAAAGAGTTTGATATTTTAAGTTCAAAAAATCATATCTATAGTTAACATGTTTATCACTAAACTAAAGATACATAATATAACTGGTTTGAAAAATTTCTTAAAAACTATATTGGCCAAATAAATTTATATATTTTAAACAAACAAAAAAAGGAATTTAGAATTTTGAAATTTTGTTAATTGACGTCAATTATTTTAATTTGGAAATTAACCTCTTGGAGGTTGTTAGGACCGAAAATTGCATGCAGGCTCCACCCAATAATTTTTTTTTTATATATTTTATAATTAACTACACAGGTCTACATTTAGAAAATAGTCTTAAGGAACACATATTTGCGAAAGTAAATTTAGGCACATATACAAAAAGAGTTAGTTAAAGTTCTGTAAAGTCAGCTGTAGAAAAGACATCACTTTTATGCACTTGAAAATGTGAAGTTACGTTATACAAAAAAAACGTGTTTTGCCAACAGGACGAAACTTGTTAGGATGTTTCGTTGGTTTGCGCAATGTGAGACAAGAATTTCTTTATTTCTCCAATTTCTCCTATTTGTCCTACCAGCATATTAGCTGTGAGCAAAAAAACATGTTCTTTTAGTGTCTGTACAAAATCAGACATGTTTTAGCATTAATGTTCATCATTAAAGAAATATCTGATCATTTGCCAAAATTAAAGAAAATTGGTTGTATAACAGAAATTCGTTAAGATGGTACTTAAAAGCTTCTTAGATTATTATAAATCTATTTATATATATTTTAATTTTGTTTAAAAGAAAGCTTGTATAAGACTTGTAAGATTTTGCAAAAGTCTGTAAAACGAAATTTTCTGATTTAGAAGAAATTTCCTCAATTGTTTTATATTTGACAAGTTCATATTCTGATCATTTAATGTTCAACACTAGTTTGCACTTATTTCACAAAATTGTTCAAAACGTAAAATGTGCCTTTGCAAAATTTTGTAAATGATGTTTTAAGAAAAGAAATTTTTTATAATCATTTAGTTTCAAAAGAAAATAGAATATTGAATAAAACATGAAATACATATTTTAAAGAAAACATGATAATTAACAAATTATTTTAAAAATTAACAAAATTTATAATATGACAAAATCTGTAAGGTTGTAGTACCTGGTAAATCCTGTCGCAGATCACGTGAGGTAGCACCGAGAAAATGATGGTTAATTTTAACATTTTTGAAACAGATTATTAGACTAAGGCGCACAAGCTGTAATTTAACATGATGTATTTGAAAGACGGTGATTTTGAGAGAAGAAGAAAACTTTTAACTAACGGAGTTATGAAGAATGTAGACCATGTTGTTATCGCATGTAGACTGTGGACTGGTAATCGAGAAGCTAGCTTGACCGGCGAAATGTACTTTGGTTTCAAGTATCAGGTGATGCTTGGTTTAGGAGCGGGCCGCTAGATGCCAGCATCTGTCAAGCGACGGAAGGTAGAATGTATATTTACGAAATGAGTTAAGTTATATGGCGGAAGTGCTTTTTTGAATTTAAATGCTACAGCTCTCCCCCCCCGAAAGACGGAGTTAGGGTGGAGTCAGAAAGGGGGGCCAGAAGGGCCTCCCACAAAATTTAGAAAAAGGGACAAGTGGCCAGAAGGGCCTCTAAGAACAGATTGAAGCAAGGGGCCAGAAGGGCCTCCTACAAGCTTCTGAAGAAAGGGGCCAGAAGGGCCTCCTACAAAATTTTGAAAACAGGGCACCTGATAGAAACAACGCTTCATAATGCTTTAATAATCACCACTCTAGGGTGTAGCCTCCTTCGGCACTTACTTATTAAATTTTGAAATTTCTATAGCGTCTCAGCTCTTCCCATCTATCATTAGGACAAGCCCCCGACAGAAAGAGCTGAAGGGTGACGCAAAGGTCGACATTGCTGTGCATGAACTGACTTTGTACACTAAGGTACGTGGGGAAAGGGGTGGAGTGGCACCTCGGGAATACCAAGTGGAGGTGACCACTCCGGGGACTGGGGAGGGAATGTGCATCGCACATTGGACTTACAGGAAAGGCCGGACTCAGACGGGGGGAGTATCCTCTGAGCCGACCTTTACATTGAATTACAAAAATAAATAAAAATAAAAAAAAACTCCTGAAGCCAATTAGGTCAGATCATGCTCAGCGTCGTTATTTTTAAATTCCTCTTCTCCCATACGAAGAGAAATTTAAACTATTCACGGCTCTTAACAATTTCCGTGAGAAAAAGAATTTTGAAGGGTCTAAACAAATAATACATTTTGAAAATAAACAAAGAAGCAGTATGAAACGTTGGGAAGTCAAGATTGTTTTACTGCACAAGGCAGGGCATGTAGTTGACTTAAGGTCTTAATTGTAAGTGTATCATGTGCCCCCAAAAAAAAAGGATTTTAATTTAATCAAAAAAATTGTGTAAAAAAAAATTTCATCAAAATATGTTAAGTGATTATTAAAAAAAAGGTGTAAAAGAAGTGTAGCAAAAAGAGGTGTGGCAAAAGAGTATAAAAAGGTGACCCATGGTGAGGAAAACCCAACTCCGGTTTTCTCAACCCTAACGAAAAAAACTAAATTAGGAAACAAACATGTTGACCTGCTAATAAAAAAGACAAACAACCGAATAATTTAAAGAATAGACAAACAGGCCAACCATGTTGTCCTACAAAAACTGGGCCCCTGTAATTTGGAAAAGAAAAAAAAAAAATTTCGCACACAATGATATATTATTAAAAGGTGTTCAACATTTCAATTTACTATCAAACAAATGCCACCATCTGCATCAACCAGTCCACCGCCATGATGATAAAATTAAAAAAAAATTAAATAAAAATAATTTTCCTTTCAAGATGACGAAAACAAAAAAATTCAAAGGCAAGCTCCGTGTTCTTTAACGAATCCACTAATCGCAGCAAATCCACTGCCATCTTAACTGTTGCTGATAAATAAAAAAAATTTAATCAAGTGTTTTTAAATAAAAAAAAATTTCTTTTAAGATGATGTAAAAAAGGTGAAAGAGCCAGAGAAAGACTCAAGAATTATATGTAGTGTAGTTGTTGTGTATATATGTGTGTGTGTAAGTATGAATTGATACAGACAAGCGAAAGAAAACTCGAGAAAATTTTTTGAAGGAGATTTTGAAATTTTTTTGTTTTTTTTTTGTTTTTAACTATTTTTGGATTTTATTATTTATTTAAATTTTTTTTGGATTCCCGAAAGAGCCCGCAGTCTGGATCAAATTCAGTGAATGACTAGGGTGCAGTGTATGTAAATATATATATATAAAAAAAAATATTTAAGCAGACAAAATAATAAAAAAAAAAATTTTATCGAAATTGGTTTAGAAGTTTTTGTGTAAGTGTTTATAAAAATAACTAAATAATAAAAAAAAAAGAGACTATAGATTTATAAAGATTTAAATATTTAAACTAAATAATAAAAAAAAATTTCATCAGCAACAGTTGTGCAGTATTTGAAAAAGCTGCAAAACATAAAAAAGAGCCTTGTTTACAAAGATAATTTTGAATTTAAATTTAGATAGTTCCAATGCAAAATTTTGAAAATTAACTACGGTTCCAGAATTTAAAATTAACCACGCTCTGCTACCAGAAACATGTTACCAGGGGACTTAAATTTAATAAAGGCGGAACCAAAATGGTAACAATGTTTAGAAATGAAAAATAAAAAAAAAAGACAAAGACAAGTTTAATAATTAACAAGGCTCAAGTTTATTGAAAGCAGAAAGAAATTTCGGCGATTCAGACTTTGTCATTTACAACAAAAGACATTCTGACACAAATGATCAATAAAAAAAAACTTATGATTAACAGTATCATAAATTGTAAAAGTTATAAGCCCTTAATTGTAACATATAATAATTTAAAAAAAAAATTAATCAACAGATTCTAAAAATTTATCCCCCCTTTTAATATAGATATTTATAGTTACAAAAAGTTAACAATAAAAAAAAAGACAATGAGCACAGCTTAATAATTCACAGAATTATAATTAATAAAAAAAGATTATACGCCCTTAATGTAAAAGTATAATAATAATGAAAAAAAAATTAATCAAAAGATTCAAAAAAAGAAAAAAAAAAAAACTTATCCCCCCCTTTTTTAGTTTATAAGATGATAGTTTGCTTTTAAACAATTACAGAATTTAACAAAATATAAAAGAGTTTGATATTTTAAGTTCAAAAAATCATATCTATAGTTAACATGTTTATCACTAAACTAAAGATACATAATATAACTGGTTTGAAAAATTTCTTAAAAACTATATTGGCCAAATAAATTTATATATTTTAAACAAACAAAAAAAGGAATTTAGAATTTTGAAATTTTGTTAATTGACGTCAATTATTTTAATTTGGAAATTAACCTCTTGGAGGTTGTTAGGACCGAAAATTGCATGCAGGCTCCACCCAATAATTTTTTTTTTATATATTTTATAATTAACTACACAGGTCTACATTTAGAAAATAGTCTTAAGGAACACATATTTGCGAAAGTAAATTTAGGCACATATACAAAAAGAGTTAGTTAAAGTTCTGTAAAGTCAGCTGTAGAAAAGACATCACTTTTATGCACTTGAAAATGTGAAGTTACGTTATACAAAAAAAACGTGTTTTGCCAACAGGACGAAACTTGTTAGGATGTTTCGTTGGTTTGCGCAATGTGAGACAAGAATTTCTTTATTTCTCCAATTTCTCCTATTTGTCCTACCAGCATATTAGCTGTGAGCAAAAAAACATGTTCTTTTAGTGTCTGTACAAAATCAGACATGTTTTAGCATTAATGTTCATCATTAAAGAAATATCTGATCATTTGCCAAAATTAAAGAAAATTGGTTGTATAACAGAAATTCGTTAAGATGGTACTTAAAAGCTTCTTAGATTATTATAAATCTATTTATATATATTTTAATTTTGTTTAAAAGAAAGCTTGTATAAGACTTGTAAGATTTTGCAAAAGTCTGTAAAACGAAATTTTCTGATTTAGAAGAAATTTCCTCAATTGTTTTATATTTGACAAGTTCATATTCTGATCATTTAATGTTCAACACTAGTTTGCACTTATTTCACAAAATTGTTCAAAACGTAAAATGTGCCTTTGCAAAATTTTGTAAATGATGTTTTAAGAAAAGAAATTTTTTATAATCATTTAGTTTCAAAAGAAAATAGAATATTGAATAAAACATGAAATACATATTTTAAAGAAAACATGATAATTAACAAATTATTTTAAAAATTAACAAAATTTATAATATGACAAAATCTGTAAGGTTGTAGTACCTGGTAAATCCTGTCGCAGATCACGTGAGGTAGCACCGAGAAAATGATGGTTAATTTTAACATTTTTGAAACAGATTATTAGACTAAGGCGCACAAGCTGTAATTTAACATGATGTATTTGAAAGACGGTGATTTTGAGAGAAGAAGAAAACTTTTAACTAACGGAGTTATGAAGAATGTAGACCATGTTGTTATCGCATGTAGACTGTGGACTGGTAATCGAGAAGCTAGCTTGACCGGCGAAATGTACTTTGGTTTCAAGTATCAGGTGATGCTTGGTTTAGGAGCGGGCCGCTAGATGCCAGCATCTGTCAAGCGACGGAAGGTAGAATGTATATTTACGAAATGAGTTAAGTTATATGGCGGAAGTGCTTTTTTGAATTTAAATGCTACAATATTAAGAGATTTATGCTAATGGTTTTAACATGTCTTATCTATGTGAATATAATTAGTTTTCAAGTGTTTCAGTAGAATAATAAAATTTAAAAAATTTAAAAGGAGGAGGAATTCAGAAGACGTTTGGAATGAACAAACAAGGGAGATAAGGGTAAACATTAATAAACCCTTACTATAAGTTAAAGTTTAGTTATAGTGGCTCATATATCACTGAGGATGGCGACTTTGTCGTTGAAACGCGTTTCATTGAGTAAACTTAATTTTTGTAAGATCTTGTGTTGGAGTTTTATTCTATCTAATATTATCTCACAAGTCAAACTCAATATTTATTTGTATACATTTCACGTATCTTCATTATTGTTCATTAGATATGTGTGTTTTTATATTAGTGGTTACATTATTATATTTTGTAATTTTGTTTCCGAATTAACTGTATAATTTTATATTTTGTAATATTCAACTTCTGGTCAATCCCAAGGACAGGGACATGTACCGTTAGCCTCTGCTAACAGATGTTTTCTTCAAAAAGGTTTATGACGTGTTATGATTGGTCGATCCACTTGAACTAAAGTGGGGGGGGGGGTATTGTCAGTTTAGTTTTATAACTTTTAATTTATTATTAGCTTAGAACTTTCCGATGATGGTAACTTGGTTACCGAAGTGTACATCAAGGAAACTATAATAACATAGACAAATAAAATTTTGCCAAACGTTTATTTGTTTTGGGTTATTGGACCTAACTTGCGGTAGGGAATTTAGTGTTTACAATTTAATAAAACTATTACTTTGAATTTATTTAAAATATTTTACAAAATAAACGGCAATAAACATACAAACATAAGACAGTGAATTCCAATTTGTGTTTTTTGCCATACCGACTATTATTATAAATTAATATAATAGGAAACTTACCGTCACCAATAGTCAAGACGAGGTATTTAGTATATATATACCGACAGCTAGACTAATACAATGCCCCAAAAAAGTAGAATCTAAGTATTACTTAAAAAAAGTAATCTTAAAAATACTACATCGATGTGAAAAAGGAAAATAACTAAATGCATTAGAACAGTACGAAATTTACAAGATGTTCAAAACCACACCTAACCTGATACTTAATGAGAAACTGGGTTTTGATTCCAACGTATTGTTTGACACGGTAATATCGGAGACGGAAGACAAGAATCGAAATAGATCCCCCCCTCCAAAACTTTAACCAATATCAAGATTATGCTATCAGTGAACAGACCAATACAGCGCTAGACAGTAGGCATACCGGATATGCGATCGTTTTAATGTGTGACGTAATGTATGTATTTATTTTAGATGTATGTGAAACTATGTGTTTAAGTGTTAAGTGTTCATGACAACGGAGTGACTACTCCTGAAAACTTGATAATGGCAGAATAGCCGAAACGGCCGTCGTTTAAATAACGCTACTCTTGACTATTGGTGACGGTAAGTTTCCTATTATAATAACAGTGAATTCGTTGTTTTCGAACCGAAATGACGTTATGAATTTTTTTTAAACATTCTTATATTTAACTCCTAAATATTTGAATTCATTACTGAAAATAAAAATAATATAAGATGAAGAGAAAAATGCTAATATTCGTAGAGCAGGTCTTTGAATAATTGTATTTATTCTCAATTACAAACCAATTTTACAAATAAATTACATTACAAATCTCGGAGTTGATCTTCTGTAATTATATATTAATAACGTTTGAAATTAAAATTACATAATATTTTGAAAGAATTGCTATCGAGTATCTATCTAATAATACTAGTATGTGATTACCAGCTTGGTAAATTGATTTAATGCAAAACAATTCTCCTGCAATTTACCATTTAGGCAACCCGCTAGTAGAACTGTTAGAGAAGTAGTATCGCCGGGATAAAAGGAGGTTGTGAAAGGTTTTAACTACAACTCTAAGCTAAGTGTTGACGTCTTACAGGAGATTTTATTACTTCGGTATGTCATTATTCCTTGTATAAGTAGAGAGTAAAGTAGTAATGATTTTAATTATTGTATTATATTTTTTAAATCTCCATATATTTGCGATAGAAAAGGAAAAAAAAAACAGTTTGGTGAAATGTGTATGTTTAGAACACACCTCAAAGTTTCCTGTCTCATTAATTATTTCATAAAATCACTCAAGTAGTAAATGTATAACTTAAAACTTGTTTTCCTCTAATAGTAGAAACACAGACTCATGGTTACTTTTGTTAATTTCAAAGTTAGAAGAGAAAAATAATACTCTGAGGGCTCACAAAACTTTGCAACACTCAATAACTCAGTTACAAAGTTATTCGGCCTTAACTTTGTAATAAGAACAGAATTGATATCTAATTGGCAACAACTCTTAGGTTTGCAATAAAGCCCATCAACTTGTAGAAAGTTTGAATGATGCCTGCTGGAAGATATTTCTTGTTCATAGAGAGCCCTACAACAAACAAAAGTAAATGAATAATTTTAAGAAAATGTTTTGTTTTTTTTCACGAAGTACATTTGATATAATCACCACTCACGGGAGGAAATAATAAAAGTTAATTACTTTAGTGCGGTTTGCTGCTTGTGTTGTGATTATGATTTAGTACTATTCAATGGGAGCACAGTGGTTGTAAATATGCTGTCCCCATAGATTTATATATAAAACCTGATTGGTGACTGCTGTAGTGAAAAACAATTTCTGAAATCATCACTGATAGGTGGTTCTCGCAGTCTGGTGGCCCATATCATTGGATGATTAAGTGACCTTATTGCTGTTTATATTTGTCTCAAATTCACATTTATAAATACTTACCCTACTAGTTATATGATGAACAGAAAATCTCAAGAAACAAAACAGTGTCATTTTTACATAAATAATATTTTACTTGATATTTTTCCATCATTTGGAACTCGAAAAATTTTCAACTCCATTATACGAAGATAGGGAAAATTTGATTCTATACCGACAAGCTTCATTTAGTTAAATAACAAATCATGCAAATATCTAAAGGCAATCTATCCTTGCGCTTTAGATCGCGTTAATATAAGCCCAAAGGATTTAGTTTATAGCGAGGGGATTTAAAAAAAACATAAACCATATCTCATCCTAAAATAAGACATAGAATTGTTTTCTAGTTGAATAAGACCAGAACAATTGGTCGTTGGTATACTCAATACCTCAGAAGACCATTATCAAAGTTATTTTCACATTATAGAGGCCAACATTTTGTCGGTATACATTATGTGTGTGAGAGGAAGTCTCCTAAAATAAATCAAGTTTAAAAAATTACAAAGAAAAAGTATTGTACCAATTAATTCGTGATCAGTTATTTTGCTATTATTCAAAATTCTTTAAGGATATTTCTCAAAACTTTATATGCAAGAAAATTGTAAAGATACGATTTTTCTTTCAATTTTCGTAGCTAAATTTTATCAAAATTTGAAAACTTGTTTTTGAAAATCAAAATTATGTCTTGGTTGTATAGTAGACGTTACATATTTCGTGTTATTATAATGAAACTTTCAAATAACAGTTCATAAAATCGGTCTACCAGTTTAAACGTAACTCAAAATTGTATATTTTCACCGCCCAGAAAACATTATCTTTTCTACGTATATACTTAAAAAATTTATAAAGTATTGTACATCGATTCCGGTATAGCTCGATAATCCCTTAACAAGTTTTAAGCATTAGATTGAATTCAAATCTTCAAAATCGTTCTAAATTATAAAACTCCTGCTGAATAACTACGATAATTTTCGTGTTTTTTTAAACTTCACCGTAATTGGATTAGTAGAGGGACACGCTTATTTTGCTTTAGTTAGGACCGGTGGAGAGAGAGAGAGAGAGAGAGAGAGAGAGAGAGAGAGAGAGAGAGAGAGAGAGAGAGATATTAAATATTAAAGTTAAATATTTAAAGATAATAATACACAATATTTTTTTTTGTTTATTTTGTAATATTCACTTTTTATTAGTCTAGCCGACCAATGGTTTCGCCTGCTAAGGCATTGACGAGGCTGTATTACAGACTGAAGAAAAAAGAAAGAAGAAAACCTTAAAACTAGAGGATGGGAGTTAGGATACAATGAATGGAAGGTTGGGGAATACCTGGCCTGGGCAATGACCATAGGAACAATACATATTGGGAAAACCAGTTGATTGTTCTAAGTACAAATTACTTTTAAAGGTTTTACCAATGGAGAGTTATACAAATCTAACTGGTCATTTAAAACTAATTTAGGATTACAGTATCTTATTCTTTTAATTTCTAAGCTCTCCAAAGCATTCAATTTCCTACCTTTATTATCAAAATGTAATATTTTAAAATCTACACTCGAATTAAAATCAGACACTTGATGTATTCTTAAATGATTTGAAAAACTGGAATCTTCATATCCTAACATAATATTCATATCCTAAGTTAAATATTTGTTAAAATATGGTTAAAATATTAAAAGTATTTTAAAAGTTGCTTCACTATGTAAAGGCTACTCTTTAAAATTTATTTATTTAGGCTAAGGGATATATATATATATATATATATATATATATATATATATATATATATATATATAAATATATATATATATATATATTTTTTTTTTTTAAATGGTAATAGTACACACTACCATAATAATAAAAGAAGTGAACTGTAGGTTGACTGCCTTAAACCTTTCTGTTTAAAATTAGTAATTTAACACCCGTTCATAAAGTAAATAATTAAATATCATTAAGTAATTTTGACAATTTATAATTTGCGTTTTCTCCAAATATAATATAACAATAATATCGATCTTCACGAAAAAATCCCCGGCTGCAACATCAGTTTATTTTATATTTCGTTAAGAAAGTGGTGAGATTTCGGAAGGCTGCACGGTTCACTTTCGACCTGTTTTGCAATATCTAATAACTATAGAGTTCTTCTATCTTTATTTTAAAGCGGAATCTATTAATAGAAGGATAGGGTGTTTGCTTCAGTAATTTAAGACGACTATTTATAGGGAAGAAGCTATATGTAAATAGCTTTTGTAAATACAGCTAATTTGAAACGAATCAGCGCGAAATAAAACAATGCTACTTGTGAAGAAGTACGTATCCAATGGTTTGGATGTTTGTTAACATGTCCTCGTCAATCATATCAGCTTGTTTGTAGTATTTGATAAGGAAATAATTTGTCTTATAAAGTATAATGTGTTGCCTTGGACTGTTTAATATATAATATAGTTATTTACCTTAGAGGTTGTCCCCTGTATAGAGTATCATACCTGCAGCTGGACAAGTAAGACCTTATAATGTGGCCACAAACAGTTTTATTATTTTATGTACGACGAGTCATACTCTGATTTAATATGTGTTAGTGTTGAGTTGTGTTACGTGTTTATGTGTTAGTGCAGGCCTGACGAAGCCGACGCTGTAGCTATAACTATAATACGGACTGAGGACTACCTCTAAGGTACATAACTATATTAAAAATAGTTTGTTTGCAAGCTACAGGGTGGATTAGTATTACGTAACATACAGGCAATACCCACAATATTACAACATAATTGTGCCTCTCTTACATGTGGTAAATCTAATTGTTATGCTTTGACATGTGATCATACCTTGGAAAGGGGGTACAAATTATATAACCAAATCATCCCTCAGTTAAGTGGGTTGAAGTTGGAAACCTTGAGGAGATCAATACTGTATTGAGGGAGAAAAAGTTCCATAAACATCTCGTAATTTATTGTAACTCTTTGTAGGAAATAATAGTTCCTAAATTACAATTTTGTCAATGATAAATGAAATTTGTTAATAGAAAGATACACAAGAGTAAGATTATAATAAAAATTTAATACGTTGTAACTTACGGCGAAAATATGGTAACACAAACAATTAAAAAAACTCGCCATTGTGAAACTTTCTTGTAATGAACAGTTTTAAAACTATTGTTCAGTGTAATCAATGATTATTTAAAATATTGATGTAGTCTAGTTTGTATGAATTTTTGTTTATCACAAGAACTTGCATTTTTGCGAGATAGCAACAATAAGTTTTCAAGGATAAAATAAAGCAAAAGCTTAAAGTTTCAAATATTATATTATTAAAATATTTGAAACTTTAAGCTTTTGCTTTATTTTATCCTTGAATATGGAGTTTCAACAAGAAATAACTGCTATTACATTAAAGTACACTAGGTTTTATTTAGGCCCTTAAAAGCAACACTTTTAATTTTATGAAATTCGTTGAAGCAGATTTTAAGAAGTTGTTAATGTTATGTTTGTTCCTCACGACAGCTATCTTCGAATTTCGACTGATAGATAATATTTTAAAAAGTACAGAGATGGGATCAAAATAATCACAATCACAAATACAAATTTAATTTTAATTAAATCAGGCGATAGAGTTGGCCGACGATAGTCATACATAAAAAAAATCACTTTTTCGTCATACTGCTATAAAAACAGCTGTTTTCAATACATGCATTGAGATGCTAAAGTTGTTCTTTTTTAGTCCTATGACCTAAAAACATCAGCTAAGGTCGAGGTCATCAGCTGTTACTTCGTTTATATGAATTAATGGTAAATTGATGGTAAAGCATCTATAAAAACAACCGATACTCTCGATTGTAAATAACCGTTAAAACAGCTGTTACCATAGATTTGAAGGTAAATAGGTTATAACATTTTAGTTTTTGTGAAATTGTTTTCTTATATTATTTGCAGTATAACGAATAATATAATTTATCACTTGGACCAAAAGAAGCTTTTCGATCCTCGCTCATTTTCCCGCCTCTGTTCCGCCTCGGCAGTTAAATTTGAACTTGCATCGAAAAGCTTCACTTTTGGTTCTAGGGATAAAATTGATTTTTTTGGAATCATGAGACCACAAAACGGGTATTTCCCTAAAACCCCGATATAGACTTTTGGACAATTTCGTAACTTCCTCTGTAATACTTATCTGTGAAAAAGTAATATATATTTCATGAACAGTGTTTATTTGTGGAGAAGAGAATGGATATATTACTTTAAAAAAAATTATCAGAAATATCATAATGAACCTTTTATGTTGAGCGTAAAAAAAAAACAAAACAGGAAAGAGGAAACAATATTAGGAATAGGACGTTGCAGGTCAATTCATTGCTCCACTGAACTAATAGCCACTCGTTTTCTAGTTAGAAATAATGGCTGCAATTTATAAAGCGGTCACTCCTTTTAGGCTGCTCTTTAGGTAATGAAATCAATACCAAATAAATTGTACCAACTTTTCAAACCACCCATCTACAAAACCAAATACTAAATAGACGTTGATTTTGTCCCAAATCAAGTCAGTTCAGTAATTAATTGTCAATCAAAATGGGAAAAATAAATCGTGCCTATAAGTTAGATAAACTATTTATTTATTCACACTTACGAGCACTATTTACGGAAACTATAGTAAAAACAAAATGAATTAAAACACAATTTTCCACAATAAAACATTATTTTGGAAGGCAATACAAGATGTCTTTTTAATGATAAGGTCACATTCACACCCAATTACTCGCCCTGTAAGAAAAAACGTTAAAGTGTTTTATGTGATAGTTGAGGATGGTGCAACAGTCATTGAAACGTCGATAGTATCGTAAGGATTAAGAAAAAATTTGTTTGTTCTTTCACTTAGTAAAATTATTTTATGTTGACAAAAAATACATACAGCGTGTTAAATAATTCCAGGACGGCTTAATATTTTTTTAACCATTACAGAGAGAGCTACAAAACTTTGCACATTGTTAATGGACACCAAAACCTATTTTAGTATGTATTAAGTGGACCGCTACCTTTCCAGAGGGACGGCCCAAAAGGAGTAAGTAAGAAATCGTAAATGAGAGCATAGGTCGAGTTGTACATTGAATTAAAGGCCTTTATGTGTAGAACACAATGCCGTAAACCCGACCTCAAAAGGTTGACCCCAACTAAAATAGCGTGTGTTTAAAGTTCATATTAGATTCAACGTAATGTAAGTTGAAAACTGCTTAATAATGTTTACTAAGTAGAAGTTATGAAATGAAAACTTTGAAAATCAATATTTGAAAGAAAAAAAAAACAAAAAAAAACAATTTTTTTAGACGGTTCGCTGGCTCTTTACCTTTAATGGGGAACGGCCCTCAAGGATTAAATAACGTTATACTTGAGTAAACAACAAATCGAATATTGTTCGTTTGATATATTATCTGGAAATCTTAAATGTAAGCATAGGTTGATATTTAAATCAAATCTAATAGAGTACAATGCCGCAAATCCGAACTCAACGGACAACCGAGCCGGAAATGGCAGGCATTTAAATATTGTTTAAATTTGCAATTATTAGGTAAATGTAATAAAGTCTATGGCAGTTTGATTATTCAGTCACAAGCAAAACTAGAGCAATTGATGATTGTTCCATCTAAAGCAAGTATGTTTCCTGTTTGTGGTGATACTACTATCATTCACAAACAACTTTCTCTTTTAGGCCTATCATAGTTGGTCCATTTTCATTTTTTATTTAATATGAACTTTACACCCAAGCTGTTTTAGCTAGGGTGAATCTTTTGAGGTCAGGTTTGCGTCATTGTGTTCTACTCATAACTACCTTTAATTCGAAGTACAACTCGACCTATACTTAAGTAAGTACATTTAAGATTTCCTACTTACTCCTTGTGGGCCGTCCCCCTGGAAAGGAAGCGGTCCACTGAAGACGTAGGTTATGGTTTCCATTAAACAATGTGCAAAGATTTGTAAGCTCTATCTGTAATGGTTACAAAAATATTAAGCCGTCCCTGGGCTTTTAAAACACACGGTATATTTAAATCAAAATAAATATTGCTGATTTTGTCGTTGCGTAAAACACTTGTCATAAAACAAGTTTTGAGTTAGTAAACAAGTAAATGTGTTAAGAAACGTATGGCCTCCGATTAGTAGAAAACAAAACTGCACCAGTGTATAAATGCTAATGGGAACTATATTGAAAGGCACAAGTATTAGAATATTGATAGGCCTACATATAAATTAAGGTAGGATGTTGTATCAGTTTCTTCATTTAACACAACTCGTATATTCTCGCAGAATAATTTGATTACGATATGAAGTAATCTAATGTAATAATGTAACATATAGTCCACAGATACATGTCACAGATACATTAATAATTACAGTGTAATCTCTGAACCAATAATTCTGTCACATTGTGTAATTGATAGTTCATAGCTGTACTTGTGAGTTTTGTTTTATTATGGCGCATAATATCTTCAATATAACCTCAAATGCAACAATTTAGTTTATTGAATACAACAATTAATTGTATTCTGTTACTTCTGACATAACAGACCAAAATTGAAGGTAAAGTCCTAGAATCCAAAATATTAAATATTAATTTTAATGTAATAGCAGATATTTCTTGTTGAAACTCCATATTCAAGGATAAAATAAAGCAATACAGTGTTTCCTGTTACTTGTGTATGTATAAATAATTGTCTATAGCTGTTAGTTATCAGTTGCCCGATGATGCCGCAAGGCGAAACCATTGTAGCTCATTTATATTATTAAAATATTTTTGAAACTTTAAGCTTTATTGCTTTATTTTATCCTTGACTATTAAATATTAGTTCTAAATATGATCAATTAATTAAAATTTTGTTTTAAATTGTATTAATATTATATAAAGTATTATATATTAATAGTGCTTGGCTGGTTTTAAGTTTAATTATTCGGTGCAGCAACACCTAACAGTTTCATGGATAAAGAAGATAGAGTCACAGGGCTACTACTCTTTCACAGTTATAAACTTCCTGTCAATTGGTTTAAGGTATTGCAGTGGCGGGGACTATATATGGGGTAAGTCAATAACTAAAGTGAAATTGAAAAAAATCTATATATTTATTGTACTTACATAAATTATAGTAGCATTACTTTTCAACATAATCCCCTCCTACTTCTACTTGGTCCATCTTTTAACGAGCATTCTAATTCCTTCCTGGAAGAAGAAATTTGGTCTCGTGTTCAGAACATTTTGCACCGTTTAGTTGCCTCTTCATCAAATCGTAAATGGTTCCCTCGCTACTGTTCTTTTAACGGGCCAAAAAGATGAAAATTGCTTGGAGCCATGTTCGGACTCTGTGGAGAATGGTCCAACAGCTGAAAATAAGATTTTGAAGGCACAGGACTGTGTTTTTGCCCGTATGGGCTCGAGCGTTATCCTGAAGCAAAATCACGCCTTTTGAAAGTTTACCACGTCTTTTGGATTTGATTTTTAGCTTTAATAAACGCAGTAGCTGTCACTATTTATTGTTTGACATTTAGGTTTGAAGTCCAAAATTGGACCTTACATATCCCAGAATATCAACATCATAACCTTTCCTAAAGATATCTGTGTTTTGAAATTTTTGCTGTGGGAGATGAAGGCTGTTTCCACACCAAAGTTTGTCTCTTACTCTCTGGTTCAAAATAATAGACCCATGATACCTCAACGGTTATTATTCGCTAATGAAATGAGTCTCTTTCTTCTTCATAATGTTCCAAATGTTTCTGGGAAATTTTCAAATGATTGTCTTTGTGGATGCTGGTCAATTGACGTGGAACCCAGCGAGCACAGAATTTTCGAAAGTTAAAGAATAGTGGATGATTTAACGTGCTGAGCCATGACTTACATTTAGCTCACTTGAACTTTCAACAACTTTAATTCGTCGATTATGCTGAATCATTTGTTTAAGAGCTTCAATATTGTCATTTGTCTTTGAAGTGGAAGGCCTACCAGGCCGATGTTCATTACACAGAGAAATCCTACCACTTTTAAAGCGATCAATCCATTCGTAGATCTTGCTTCCACTTAAACAACTCTCTCCATATTGCTGCCCCATTCGACGAAAAATCTCCGATGGTTTCACACTTTCTGAATTGAGAAAACGTATCACTGCTCGCATGTCTTCCTTGGTGCAATCAGACAAAGGAGATCTCATTTTACACACTCATTAAAACACAATCACAAATAACTAACAATGAAACAATACTTTCAATGAACAGTTGATAGACGTTATGAGTTACCGCAAAATAATCACTTCTACCATAAATGTGATTCGGAGGGAAATCAAAATTTCCCTTCACTTTTTGACTTTCCCAAGTAGAAATAATGCATAAGTCGATAAATAATTATAGTAATAAAAAATGGAATTATATTAAATAAGTAAAGCTTAACTGATAATTTCCGTTCATATTAGAACGGGGCTATTACATTATGATTTTAACTTATTTGAATTTTTGGCAATAAAAGTATAATATAAATAATAAAATATTTTAATAACGCCTGCTAATAATTAATAGATTAAATGTAACTTAAACATTGCTCTCTGATTTAGAGAAAACACAATTAGTTGTTTATTTTGATCCAATTACTCTGTCACACAATGTTTAGTTAATGAATGATGTTTGATGTACGCAGTACATTATAATTAGATGCAACTAAATGTGTACTTTAACATAATTAATCCATTTATATTATTATACAGACTAGAGAATAATAGAATACGTGCCTTTGGCGACAAGTTACAATTACCGGTATCTGACTACGTTATTAGCCTAAAAAAATGGATTCCAAATAGGAAAACATATGGATGTCCTCCAATCTTCGTCATAGCGATATGGTGT
This sequence comes from Aphrophora alni, assembly GCA_963513935.1. NCBI lineage: Eukaryota > Metazoa > Arthropoda > Insecta > Hemiptera > Aphrophoridae > Aphrophora > Aphrophora alni. The sequence goes on along the minus strand of OY740778.1, from coordinate 905,058 downwards.
TTAACTTCAAAATATTTATAAATTTGGTTCTGTGTATTTGGGTCTCTACGCAAATTATAGCGATTAAAAATTACAAGATTTTTCGCACCTATATCGGAAGCTATAAATTATTTTAATTATTTAGGATAGAAAGAGATGTAGGCCAGGGAGATGAGCCTTGTTCGTAGTGCGAGCGGGTCGGAGACACAAAGACCCTTGTTTTGATCCTGCAAGTTCGAAGAAGCTTGGAGCAGGAGATGTTGAAGACATCTATAAAAGTTAAAACTAACTGACTGATCACGAAATCTCTAGATCAAAGAAGCCTAGGGCTATGAATTTTTATAACATAGTTTGGGGTAGGTCAGTAGACGCGTAGTAAGAAAGGGTTTTGAAAATGTTCCACTCCAAGTGCGTTTTTTACCCCTAAAGCATATCTCTGGATCCAGAAGCCTAGTTATGTATTTTTATAACATGGTTTGGGGTGGGTCAGTAGACGCGTACTAAGAAAGGATTTTGAAAATGTTCCACTCCCAGTGCTTTTTTTACCTCTAAAACATATCTCTGGATTCAGAAGCCTAGAGGTATGAATTTTTAAAACATGGTTTGGGGTAGGTCAGTAGACGCGTACTAAGAAAGGGTTTTGAAAATGTTCCACTCCAAGTGTGTTTTTTTACCCCTAAAGCATATCTCTGGATCCAGAAGCCTAGAGCTATTAATTTTTATAACATGGTTTGAGGTAGGTCAGTAGACGCGTACTAAGAAAGGGTTTTGAAAATGTTCCACTCCCGGTGCGTTTTTTACCCCTAAAGCATATCTCTGGATCCAGAAGCCTAGAGCTATGAATTATTAACATGGTTTGGGGTTGTCTGTAGACGCGTAATAAGAAAGGATTTTGAAAATGTTCCACTGAAAGGAACTCCTAAAACATTTATCATATCTTTGTTATTTATCGGTCGATTTTGATTAAAATTGCTGTATTTGGGCATAATTTATTTCCATAACACCACCATTAGGGTTGTTCTAAAAAATATATTCCTTTATAAAACTATACGCAGGTGAAACTGGGGCCATTAGTTAGTTAATTATAAAGAAGATAGTTATTGTTAAGAACTAAATGGTTGTAATGAAATAAAATGCGTGAAAACATTGCAAAAAAATTCAGACATACCCATTCATAAAACCAAGTACTAATGAAACAAAACTACTTTCAGCAAAAAACTCAGTTCCGTAAATAACAGCCAAAAAGTGAAAATGAACCAAATCTCTGTATTAACAATAAATTTCTTCGTTCTTTGTAAGCGTATATTTCATTGACATTGAACTTTAGGATTCATTATTTTTTTTTTACCAATTATCCCTGAACCACATTTTCTTTTTTTAATTACCATTATGCAAATGGATTTGAGTAAGTAATCTTCACATTTCACTTCAACTTGAATAAAATCTGTTGGTTTTGATTAAAGAAATGGCATCTGTTAAAACCTGTTAATCTCAGATTTTATATTTACCAATAATTGAAATTTGTCTCACGAATTGACATTGTTGGCGAGTTGGGGATCAATATGATGTATTGGGCTACAATTGAGTAAAATGTGACGAAAATAAAGTACATTTTTAGAAAAAAGTAAATTCTATGTTTTCTTCTATTGACAATTACTAACAAATTTTGAGTTATCGAAACAACTTTAAACAATTCTCCGAGTTTTGACCAAAATATGTCCACATAACATTTGATTTTAAACTGTTCTGTCTCAGCTTGTGGGGCACTGTACATACGACAGACATCAATATAATACGCTTTTTGGACTCAGGAAAACTTTAATGGTAATAACCGTCAAAAATAACACACATTTTTAACTTACCATATAACGTCTCTGTAATTGAGATACTAAAAACTATAAAATTCGTGTCTTATGTCACTCCCTGAGCTGTATGCCAGTGTTTTGAAATAAATACATTGTACAAGAAACCCTCTCCAATCAAATAATCTGGTAACGTAATTAAAGCGGGAAAAGGAAAACGTAATGAATCTGTTTAACGTCCGTGGCGAGTAAGTACTATGGACGTGACAATAAACTAATCAACGGTACGTTAAATAATAGCTAATCAAATTAATTATATATAACCTTCAGTAACTCAGTTGCGATATCCACAAAGACGCTTTGTGAACAAAGTCTTTGTCCACATTGAAACCATTACGTAATAACTTTAAACTTGACAACCAATAAAGCGGAATAAACAGATTTGAAAGTGTTTTAGTGTGATATGTGGATTGTGTTATTTGAATAAAAAAAAAGGATGAAAATAACCCTGTGAGGCTGAAACTGCAATCAGAAAAAAAACAGGGTCACTGAAGGTATTTATATTAAAATAATGATCCTAGAACAAAACAGTGAATATATAGCGAATTTTATCTTAACTGTGAAAAAGGATATTGTCGAAGGTGGTTCGGGTTTAGACTAAGGATAGAGGTACTATCGTTTAGGTATCAGAAGGGCTTCAACAACGTGCGTATTTATGCGGGGGAGGGGGAGGGAGAGGGAGAGGGAGAGGGAGAGGAAGGGAGATTGATTGATTGATTGCTTTGAGCCTTTATTCTGGGCGAAGTTAGGACCATCAGGTCCTCTCTTCCACTTAACCCATAGCCTACACAATTAATTTACACATCGTCTTTACAAAATCAATTACAAATAACATACTTAAGTCTAAAAATTAAAATAATTTAAATTTAACTATTTAAAAGAAAAGAAACTAAGTACAAAGAACACACACACAAAGATAATAATAATAACAATAATGAAAAAAATTACAACAAAGAAAAATCCTAAACTAATACAATTTCTTCCAGAGTACAATAAACTGTTCTAAATATAAACTATATTATACATTCACGCGCACTTTCATACATCATAAAGTAAATAAAACGAATTTCACTTCCTACACACCCCGAGCAAAGATATCAGTCCACGTCCCCACCATTCATGAAATGCAGCTTCAACGATTTTGCAAATTGAGCACGGCTATCAATAGCTTTAAGGGAATCTGGTAGCGAGTTCCACAGGCGACATGCCATTACGGTAAAAGATTTGTTATACATTACAGTTCTATGCTTGGGAATGATTAGCATTGTCGAAGGGAGAGAGAGAGAGAGAGAGAGAGAGAGAGAGAGAGAGAGAGAGAGAGAGAGAGAGAGAGAGAGAGAGAGAGAGAGAGAGAGAGAGAGAGAGAAGAGAGAGAGAGAGAGAGAGAGAGAGGAGAGAGAGAGAGAGAGAGAGAGAGAGAGAGAGAGAGAGAGAGAGAGAGAGAGAGAGAGGGAGGGAGGGAGAGAGAGAGAGAGAGAGAGAGAGAGAGAGAGAGAGAGAGAGAGAGAGAGAGAGAGAGAGAGAGAACGAAAAACGAGATTGTATTACAATTTCCCAAAACGGAAGTTGTACCTCCAACCTCATGTTTAATGTGATTTGCTTTGTTTTTCCCCTTGTTTTTTAAAGGAGAAAACCTTTCGGTCAAGAATGCTTTATACAAAAAGAACAAAATAACCTAGAGACCACCAGACTACTAATACGGTCAGTATCGAAAGAGAACAAGAGTTGGTCTAGAGAGATGAAATAAAGTGATCTAATCTAACACTACAATGTTATGAGAAAGTGTAGATCCAGCTAGGTAGCTAGGTATCTCGGGATCGTACTTCTTCTTGGTCTGACAATCCTATCTATGGATCAAGGTATTAAGGTCGAGATTTGCAAACGTGTGAATAGATAAGAATTACTCCAATGGGTAGGACTGATGGACATTTCGTAACCTCCGGTGTCGGTGTTTCCATGAGATCGACAATAAGGAGAATTTTAAATGTAAAATATGCTACTAAAGTAAAATAGTTAGAACAACATTTTCCCACATGAATTTTGCTTTTGGTGTATTTAAATTTTGTTCACATAAAAATTATGATAAATACGAGTATACATGTATAATGAAAGCAATATATCAATAATAATGCCATGAGATGAATCCAACAATAACCACTAACAAAAGAGTATTTCATAATTTAATTATCAAAATGTACTTTTGATACAATAGTGGGTGGTAAGGGGAAGGGAGAAATTGTGAAAGGTTTTTATTAGTGATTAGCAGAGAGTTGCTTGTTTTGAATTAATTAATTGGCTCAAAGAAAGTAATGCAAACAAACTCATCGCCGATATTCAGTTTCATTTGGAATTTTGTCTGAGTTTTGATCTCAGAGAATCAGTTTTATTATTAACAATGTTTATAATTCCCAATTAACACCTCAAAGCTTTTGTTAAATTATTTTATTAGTTTACTTCAAATATGTGATAATTAAAAATATGTTGACTTTACTAATGGTTGTAAAAAACATTAAAAATAATATATGCTTCAATAAAGTTTGTTTATCATTTCTAAATGTGTATTGATGTATGAAAATGAAATAAACAATGGAAAACATTCAGCACAAACACGTAAACGAAATATGTATGAAACTAAATATTTATAAAAATGTCCATAAGTTCAAATCTAAATGTTCCCATTCTATCAAATCTGTTTTATTGAATTTCTAAAGTTATTCAAAACTGTAAGCAGTAAGAAACGTTTGTTTACTTCTTCCAAAAATGTCCGTTTGGAAATTATCACTTGTAAGTGGGAAATGAACCATAAATGTTAGAATAATTTTAAATATGACTAAAAATTTCGATTAATATTTGGTTAAATATAAAAATTAATATCCCAAACTAACGCATAAGTTAAAGTTAAAATATATATCATCACTGTTTCTAAGACTATTGTAATAATTACCATTAGTTTTTGTTTGCATAATTTCACGACACTTATGGTTTGGGTTACGAATCTTCATATTAAGTAAGAATAGAAATAGTTATCTTATATTTTGAAATATTCATATCTTTACAACAGCTCCAACTTTCAGGGTTCATTTCCGCTGTTTATGATCAAATCGTATTTTTTAGGAGATAACAACCAATGCATTTTCTTTGGATTTAACTAATATATTTCTAAAATATTATCATAAACATTGTAGCCGATTTTGAAAAAATCGGAACTCGATTTTTGTTCTCAGTGTTCTACATAGCTAGCGGAAATATTTTCAATTCCTATTTTAGTACAATAAGAGAAACCATATAATACAACCGCTCAGATAAGCTGAGTAAAACAACAGCTGATCAGTTCAGTCATGCGCGTGGCATTGAATTAACTGACGTCATTGGGGAAGTCTGATACAATGAAAGCAAACAAGGGAGTATTTTATAATTTAATTATCTGAATGTACACATGATACAGGGATAGAATGTAGGAGGGGATAAATGGTAACAAGTTTTTATTGGAGTCTACAGAGCAGTGGTGTTTTGAATTACCCGATTGGCTGACAGAATATATAGTAAGTTAAAAAAATATTTTGTCAGATATAAAATGAAGCTTTAAATAAAACAAACGCACAAAATCAAAATTTTATACTTTAAGAAGTTGCATTACGAGAGTTAAGTATCAAATTTGTATTAATTTTTTTCATTTTCGGGGCTTTTAAAAGAGACAATAGCTCACGTAGTTTTACACGCTGTACAATCTAAAAAAAACAAAAAACATATCTTTGTAAAAAAACATTTTGTAAGTACTAAACTACAAATATGTACCCAAAGTTGTAAAAGAGAATTTTTATAAAGAATAAAAACTGTTATTTACAGTGTTTTAAAATATGCACAACGAAAAAGTTGGGGGGGGGGGAAATATTTACAAAAATACTAGTTCCAATAATGTACGTTTTTAACCAGTTTAATAGGATTTCTCTAACAAGGTTTAAAACCAATTATTGTGGTTTTTAATGGGTTTTATGTTCAGATATACCATCTATTCAATTCTACTATTACTACGAAATCAAAGTATAGTTTACAAAATCTGGGTAAGTTAAACCACAGTTTTTACATTTTAGTACAAAAATTAAACTACTGTACAAATGTACCTATTAAACGAAGTCTTGAGTGCTTAATAATATATTTTCAAACTAATATACATGTGAACAAAACACCTGGACCATGTTAAACTTACGTAAGCCTTAGCATTAGTGCTGTTGTAAAAAATGTTGGATTAAACAATGTTTGAATGTTCCTATTTCAACGCAAGGTAAAGGTACGTTCTCAAATTGGTAGGTTTCATCTAAGGTATATATATATATATATATACTGAATATTTTACTTTGTGTAACTATTTCTTATCCATTCTTCCAAAGTCCATTTGTTAGTATGAAATCTCTGTAATAAGTAGCGCTTAATATAAGTAAATTGATAGTGTGTATTTAAAGGTCCATTGGGATTTCACCCTTTAATTAGTTAAGTCCTTTGTTTGACGTGATAATAGTATACACATATGATGCAAAGTCAGATAAATAATATTCACATGTTATGTGATAAGTCAATGGAATGCGACTGAGATTATGGGAATTGAAAAATAGTCACCTAAGCTTCCTTCTGGATGTCTGTCCTACCAATCTAGTACATCATGCAAGGTAGATTGGAAGGATCAGATTCTTTCTGGTATTGTAAGATATAATACTTATTGATTTAATTTTCTTCTATGGTACTTTATGGATCCTGGCCGTTCAATTTCCTCCGCACATCTGTTTATCAAGTGTCGCTCTTCTCCATATCCTCATATCCATCATCGCTCCATCATCTCCCCATCTGCAAGGACGGGGACCTGCTTAGTAGTCTTTTATTTAATATAAGAGTATTTGTAAAAAAATTGTAAGTTAATTGACTTACTTTATTGAATTAGTTTAGCAGATTTAAAAATAACAACTTTCAATAGGTACTTGAATACATAAAAATGAACCAGTGATAACAATAAACATACTTAAGAGTATCAGGACGTGACAGTATGTTATGTAATCTTACAACTTACTTATAGAAGAAAGATGAATAGATAAACTGACATAATTACAGATATGAACAACAGAGAAAACCATATTTATTTGTGTTCTCTACAATTGTTGGTTGGGTTTATTATGGTAATCTATATTTCCACTAGGACGTACATTGTTCTAAAACTTCTAGCATTGTTGATGCGTTTGATTACGTCAATTTTCAAAACATATTTACGCAAAGTTTCATCCCACAAACGAATCATATTATATAACCCAAGTGACTTCTAATCTTCTTTATATATTGGGATGTAAAGTTCCATAAGGAATTGTATAAAGTAACCAATTAAATAGCACGCTGTCAACCAATCATAGATGAGGGCGGAGCCTATAAGAAGGTTAATTGGGTTAATTAAGACGACTCCTTAATAAGACGAAGCAGTAAGTAATTAGCTCTTGAAAGTAGACTTCATCTAAAACTCTTCAACAGAAGTTAGGACAATGATAAGTGTAGAAGAAGAATGAACCCAAACCAATGTACATTATCCCATCAATATTATATCAGATTATTTTTAGAAATTTATTAGGTTTTAGGCGTACCTAAATTAGTATTAAATTAGTATTGCGTACCTTAACAAGCAAGCAATGCTCCCGATATTACAAAGCAGATATTGCACTTCTATATGGTAAACTTCATTGTTCTGCTATGTCACGTAATTATACCTACATAGCAAGAGAACATGAACTGTGCAACTTAATTATGCCTTAGTTAAATTAAGATTGAAGTTTGAAGTCTTGTGGAGATGGATATATACGAGAGTTGAGAGAGTAACAGTTTAATAAATTTCCTCTAAATTAGTTTATAACTTTTTTTAAGAAGGAAAGTATATAAATCTAATATAATAGTTCAGAAGTTATGAATTTGGGAATGTAAAAGAGTTTAGAAAAATGCAGTTAAAACATATACATTAAGAAGTTAAAGAGTTTTAAATTATGGGGAAAATATGGGAAAAAATACATTTCAAATAACCTCCTTTATGAAACTGCATCATTGATTCTTTAAATTATTGATAAGGTTTGTTACGGTATTTAATTTCGTCTCGCAAAGCTCCTCTGTCTGTTTACAAACTTAAAACAGAAGAACAGCTGATCCGATGTTCATGGTGTACGTTATCTGGTTAGATTTTGTCGGTGCTTGATGAAATTGATTCAGTAGTTCTCAAGTTATAATAATTTACCAGCTAAGATAAAACGAAAACCAGAATTCTTCAAAACGTTGTGGTAGTTCCACGGGTATTCGGGGATCACCGTATCTAGATCACGGCATAAGATATACAATGCGCGCGCACCCTAGTCAAGACACACAGTCGTTCTCAGTGCGCCGAAGTCAGTCGATGTAAGTTGCGCGTTATTACAATTTAACCTTTTAGTAATAAACCTAAATGGCTACCTAAACCCTTAATCGCGGGGTCTGATCGACCCCCGGGTGTTACGTAGTCATTAGTAGGTCATCCGACTAAAATTGAGAAGGAATTATTATGACCTAAAGGGTTGACGTAATTCTCCCATCACGTCTGTCTCTAATCGTAAGTTCTAAACGATAAGTTAAGTAATTATAATAATTAACTAGTTAGTTTAGTAATTAAATTATATCTCATCATAAGCTGGCTGTGGACATAGTGATTAGTTGGGTTTGAGACTAAGGGTTAATTAACGATCCAATATATTTACTGGGTAAGTCCTAACACGTTATTCCAAACCCTCCTTCCGGAACCTTAAGCGGTTCGAACGTCTGAACCAATCGAATAACCAGGGCAGATGTTCGCCGCAACGTTGTGAATTTTCTTAAATTTTTTTACTTCAATAAATATTTTTCTTTGACGAAACGGAGAAATGATTTGAATACTAAATAGAACAAAATATTGTTTGTAAATAGGTAGGTTTATAATCTTTTAAATGGTTTAATTGTGTCAGCATTGATAAACACTCAATTATTGATTTTGTACATTTAAAAAAAGTTATTACTTCAATAAAATTAAAACTTACAAAAATTTGTTCAGTGAAGCTACATACTAACCAACCTAGTCAAATTTCACGCAAACCAACCACCTATGCAATTTTAGTTTTAGCTATTCTAATACTTTCATGCATTAGTTCTGATGGTCCGAAAAATGTTCATTTCTTATTTCATGTCTCATTAAACGACAATGATTTATAAGACGATAATTTGTCCAGATGTAAATGTTTTACTTACAATCCCCCCTCCTTTTCCACCCAATAAAGTCTAAATTTGTAATATCTGAAATTATACACTTTACCAGATTTGAAGCTTGTCTCAAATCGTGTTGGATATCTTAAATGTTAATTTAACAATGATTAAATAGGAGACGATGAATGTTACTTTCGGTCATTCTATAGTATAAAACAATGGAAAATCCATTTACGAATTATGACATGCCAAATAGAAAAGTAGGAAAACGTTTACCTTTTCGCAGTTAAGTGAGATGGATGTTGTTCAGAAGAACATTTAATATTTAACGTTTCGGCGAAACTGTTGCAGTCACGGATAAGTTTATTACGCACGTTTACAGTACCGACTCTTTACGGATTTTATTTCCATTGAACTTGCAGCAACCTGAGTTTTAATAAATTGCGGCAGTGGGTGGATATTTAAGAGAGTTTGAGTTCGGGAAGGATATTTGGGTTTGGTGGGGATTACCCTGACTACTAAAAAACTACAGCTCAGCCAGCCAGCTTCATGAGCAATTAAAACTATGTTATTAATTATAATATATAATAAAACAAATTAAATAAGAATAATATTAAAGGAATGACTCTATTTAAAACTAGTGGTCTAGGAAACACTATTAGGCTAAAAGGTACTACTTATCATGTATTTAATTTTATACGAAATTTGGAGACTCACTGCTGAAAACCCTGGGCCGTGAACCCACCCCAGAAGCGGCTAATTAAACATTATTTGTTGGATGAACAATTTGCAGGGTACTTGAAATATCCTGTAGACTAGAAGACATGCACTTCCTTGAAAACATCCGGTCTCTCTTGGGGATTGCGCACAACTCCTTCTCTAACCTTGATGCGTGTTAAGGATTTTCATCATCATTTGTTGCAAAACAATTCCCCTGCAATTTACCACTCAGGCAACTCGCTAGTAGCGCTAATAGAGTAGAAGTATCGATGGGGAAAAGGGAGGTGGTGAAAGGATTTCACCACAAACTCATTTATTACTTTTTTGCTTTTCTCGTTATATTTACTTTACCACATTAACACATACACATGCACTCACGCACGTTTACAAGGTAAACAAACCTTTACAATAACCTGAGTAAATCAGAATTAAATACGCCTTTTTGTATATGTATTGATCTAGGACAATTTAAAAAAATATCTAAAACAAAAAATAATATTAAAAAAATATATTTAAACAGTTTTTTTCTTTTTTTTTAAACGTTTTCAAAAGGGACTAAAAAGTATAAAATAATTTTTCTTTCAAACATTAATATTCATAATCCCATAAACTAATTGTCCTTAAACTTGTTGCTGGTGAATTTTAAATGCTTGTAAAATTCAAAACAAAAAACGTGGAGTGCATGCAATATATATATATATATAGAGAGAGAGAGAGAGAGAGAGAGAGAGAGAGAGAGAGAGAGAGAGAGAGAGAGAGAGAGAGAGAGAGGAGAGGGAGAGAGAGAGAGAATCGTTGCATGGATGTAACAGTAACTCTTTTAGAGCGTAGTAACTCTAATAGCGAAATATCAAATGATAGTTCAAATCAATTCCATTGCAAAATAATTACTAGTGAATATTTGTTCATAAATTGCATGCGCCCCACGTTTTTTGTTTGGAATTTTACAAGAACTTTGATTTCTTTTAAAATTCACCAATACCAAATTTAAGGACAATTAGTATATAGGATTATGAATAATAATTTTTAAAGGAGAAATTATCTTATCCTCAGTCCCTTTTAAAAACTTGTTTAAAAAAATTACTATTTTTATAATTTAGTTATCAGTATGTTCTTATGATAATGGTGTGGGTAGTGTGAGGGAGGAGAGGGGTGGTTTAAATTCTTTATTGAGGGTTGCATGTTTTGAGTAAATTGCTTGGACGACGGAAAGTAACGTAAACATTACATCACTGGTAATTCAGTATCATGTGAAATGTTGTTTTAGTTTTAATGAAATCATAGAAAAACACTTTGATTATAACAAATATTTTAAATTCCTAATTAATATCGAAAAGCTACGAATTTGTGAAATATTTTAATGGGTTAATTTCAATATGTTATGTTAAAAAACAAAGTTTAACTCCACTGATGGTTGTAAAAACATTTTAAATATTAATGTATCAGTAATGGTTGTTTATAATTTTATTACCTTCAAGGGTTTATTAAAGTGAGAACAGGCGTGGCAATCCCCAAGGACCATGACTAGATGTACACGGAGTATTGGGTGAGATCCCTTTCTTTCATATTTTCTATCTATATTCTCGAGTAGTTGAATATTTATATTTGTGTTTTACTTTTATTTCTAAATTAAAATGTAATGATTACTGGACTGGTGTTAGTTTATTTATAACTTTGCCTACTACTCAAAAATAAAATATTTTGTTGGCATTATAGTGCATACTCTCCTGTGTAGAACCTCAATTTCACCAATTAAATTGATACAAAACTAATCTCGTTACTCACAAAATTAGTCAAAATTGAAGTAAATAACTCTAAATCCAAAATTTCCCTCATGAAAAACGAATTAAATGATAAATTTTAGTAAAATGATATACATAAATGATTTAATATTTTTAATGGATATTTTTCAGTTTGGGTATTTAATAGAACAGAACCCAAAAGTGTTAACCTAAATTAAGTAAATTCACTTAATGCAGTGGTTATTAAACTATGGTGCCTCGAAATATTCCAAAGACTGAAATATACTTTGAAGTTTTACAGTCAGACCGCCGATTTTAGAAAAGAAAATATACTTTACACTTTACAAATTTAATGTTTTTATTTTTAATAGTAAGTACGAAGCAAAGATTTTAAAAAGAATTTGCTAGCTGAATACACAGCTTGGTGTATGAAATCTATCCTCCTAAATGGCTTTGGGACGCGGAAGATTAATGACAAACTGGAAGTATTTGTTAACAGATGCTTTACAACAGTCAGAATAAAGAAAATTTAATGTTTTCACAATGACTAATATTTCAGAGTATTTTACTATTATTTACTGTAATTTATTAAACTAATCATTTGTTCAATTATACTGGAATCGGAGTTTTATTATTCAAATATTGTTAAAACTGTAACTATATCTAAGTATTTAGGTAGAACTGTGTTTAACTTCTATGGGATCTGACGGCGTGGAATCCCACCAACTCAAGGTTTATTCTGGATCTCCCCAACCTGTGATATGGGGGGAGGGAAGGTCCACTAATATGAAATCGTGAGTGGTTTGAGTAGAGTTTGACGGTGTTTGAGTGGAGTTTGACGGTGTTTGAGTGGAGTTTGACGGTGTTTGAGTGGAGTTTGACGGTGTTTGAGTGGAGTTTGACGGTGTTTGAGTGGAGTTTGACGGTGTTTGAGTGGAGTTTGACGGTGTTTGAGTGGAGTTTGACGGTGTTTGAGTGGAGTTTGACGGTGTTTGAGTGGAGTTTGACGGTGTTTGAGTGGAGTTTGACGGTGTTTGAGTGGAGTTTGACGGTGTTTGAGTGGAGTTTGACGGTGTTTGAGTGGAGTTTGACGGTGTTTGAGTGGAGTTTGACGGTGTTTGAGTGGAGTTTGACGGTGTTGGTGAGTATACAATGACACGGAAAAACCACCATTTTTAAAATTTTACTTTTGTAGATGAGTTTACTAAAAAAACATTGAGAGCTTATCAACTTTATGCCTGAAATAAACCATTTAGTAAAGCCATTATGAATATATGTATAAACATAATGAAAATTGTTTGTAAAAAGAAAATTATAGAAAAAAGTAAAGGAATGTTAAACATTCCCCTGCTTAAACATTAGGCTCAAAAGTAAATATTTCAAATTTTTAATTATGTCCGTTTGTTTATTCCGTCCGTCTTATTCAGTACAACATAAATTTTAAAATAAAAAGTTTGTACAACTAGAAATTTCAAGGTTGAGTTAGTCAAACATTTAAATACATAAATTAATTACTCCAATTGGTAAGTTCGTAGGGCATTTTTTAGATTCTTGTGTACGTATTTCAATTAGGGAGATAGCGTAATCTGCAATATTTAGAGTTGAAATTCCCTAATAATTTATTATAATTTGTATGTCCCCCTTTTCCCTGCAAACTTGCATTCTGTTTATTTGGATTTAGTCTACATTAAAATTATGGTAAAAATAACAATATTACATATGTGTAGTGAAAATAAAATATTGATAAGTATTAATATCATCATCAGAAAATTACAAAAATCAAGGCTAAGAAGAAAGTTTACTATGCAATTATCAGTATCTTTCACATGATACAAGGAGGGAAGAATAATAAAATGTTGTTATTCAGGGTTTTAGGTATTCAATTAATTGATTTACTGACAGAAAGTAATGTAAACCATTTTTAAAAAAAAACAATACTCTTCAAGTGTAGGCTACATTAGCACATATAATGTAGTTTAGGTTTTGATTAATTGTAGAGAAAAATGTTTATTATTTAAAATCTTTTAAATTCCGAATTAAGACGTCAAAACTACAGTCTTCTTAAATTATATTATTTTTAAGAAAAAACAGTGGTTTTCAATAAATATGCCGTAATAAATATTATCTGTGTACATATTAATGGATATGTACTAAACAATGAAAAACATGTACAAAGTCTCTTTCACAAACACATAAAACCGAATCTTCATCAAGGTAAATAATCAGCCATAACAGTACATTTAAATACACTCATTCTAACAAAAATCCTTTCTTCTGAGTTTGATCAATTTAGAAAAACTATAAACACGAAGAAGCACAGTGGAAACGTTTGGCTCGCCATTCTCCAAAAAATCAAAGTTGGGAATTATAGCTTCAAAAAGGAAAATCAACCCTGGGAGCTCGCAAAATGTTCGAATATCTCAAAATGTGACAAAAGGATTTTGATCAATATTTGTGGAAATTCAAAATGTATTTCCCAAATAAAACAATGTTATGAATTTAAAACTGGTAGTTGTCTGGTTAATATCTTCCTAATTAGGTTATACTATGGTTTGGATTAAGAATGTTCCCATTTCATAACAAATATGAATGTAATAGTTTTTTTCAGATTTTAAGATATTCATATTTTTACAACGGTGCACGCGTACATCGTACATTTGTACTGTTTACCGATAACTCTCAAATCGGAATCGCAATTAGTTTTTGAGGAGATAGATTTTGTTTGGAATTGGCAAAATGTTTTTTTTAATGTCGTTGTTGCCGATTTTCATTAAACAAGAACTCGTATTGTGTTTCTACATAACTAGGAGTCAATAAAAATTTCTTTTAATATTTAAAAAAATAACCTTTATATTAGTAGCTTAGGAGTAACCATATTATAAACAGCTGAGATAGGCTCTAGTGTAACAACAGGTGATCAGTCATGACACTAATGTTAATACTGACGTCGGAAAAGTCTGATAATAAAAGTTAACACGGGAGAATTTAATAATTTAATTATCAGTATCAACACTGATGAAACAGGGGTGGGTATTGTGGACGAGAAGGGTGAATGTTTTTTTACTGGGGATTGCATGTTTTGAATTAATTGATTGTATGGCAGAAAAAAAGCTAAACTTTTTTAACACGTCAGGTATACAGTAGATCATCAGGAATGTTGTTTTGTTTAAATATCCGGGAATTAATTTTATTATTAAAAATGTTTAAAAATCCTTATTAACTTGTAACAGATACTCTTCGATGAATTTATTTATGAACAATATTTATTTATTCCAATAATATACTCATTAGTTTCTTTTACTGTTGAACAATTTTTCAGACAATCAGGGAAATATCACAAACAAAAAATAATGTTTTTTTGAATAAACAATACAAAATTTAAACATTAAATAAATTTAAAAAGGATTACACTTTTTTTGTAAAAATGTTATTATAATCAGCTTAGAAACCTGATTTAAACCTGCCTTAGAAATTAGAACAAAATTTTCCGATGTAATAACTAAAATAGAAATATTTTTGAACCTGTAAACAATTTTTGTATCCGTTTATACCATTGGTTTTAGAGAGACATAAAACAGAGAAGGACCAAAGTAAACAGTCAATGAATTTCATTTGTTTAAAATTGTAAAGTTAACTTCATAAAATTGGAACGGAAAGCGCCTACTACATTTTAAGAAAGTTCTAAGGTAATATATTTGGTCCAAACTGATTGTTTTAAGTTAAAAACTAATCTGGGAAAATCACTGTAAACAAACAGGGGTTGGAAGTTGAAAGACAACAGCAGTATTGAGAACAAAGACAAGTATTTTAAAATTTCCAATGAATGTTAGAAGCCAATAAAAAAATGATATATGTGATAAGAGTATTAAGTGTTACAGCAGGGAAAGGTAGGTGAACTTTTCTCTATTGGTACAGGAATGAAGCTGAGATGTTTGATTTGAAAAATACAAATACTCTCTTTTGACCAAGTGTTGAAGAGAACCAAGTGAGAGCAGGAAAAATCGGAAGACATTAACTTTACAAAATCTCTGTCTATTCTACTATAAATAGAATGACGTGAAGAAAAACTGAAATTGCTGCAAAAAAAGTAAATGAGTTGAACAAAAAATAAATAATTTTTGAACAAAACTTAATCATCGACGGCAAATTCAAATAGACAAGGGAGGCTGCACGCTGGTGTAAGAGAAGTGGAATCCATCACGTACCCTGGAGATATAGTTTAAAGGAAAGTGTCGTCAGACGAAGATATAGAAGTGAAAAATAAACTGACGTTGGAGCTATCTAAAATCTTTTTGCAGATCAAGTTAGCTCACATACAAAATTAAATGTATATTTTGTTAGAAACATCATGAAATCCACAATCCTACATGACTCTGTGACGTGGTAAGATTAATGGGAAACTGTAACTAGTTGTAAACACATGGCTTTTACAAATACTGAATATTTACGGAATAAACAAAATAAAGAAAGAAGAGATCATTTAGAGACAACAAATTAAAGAAGGACCGGTGGATGGATGTGGTACATGTGTGTGTTTGAGTGTTCTTCCACAGCAAATTATAACTGAATTTTCGTACAAATTCACAAAGTTATTTATACAGGAGAAAACTGAAGAAAAAAACAAAAAAAAACAAACAAAAAAAAAAAAACAGGGAAGTAGGTTTAGCTAAAGACTTATACTCGTGTGCAAAAACGGCATAAAACAAAGAACTACTGACGCTAAAATCTTTATGTTATGAAACACGACTTATGATGAGGTCGTGTTTATGGCACAGCCAAAGCAAGTTTATATATTTAAGTATATAAATAGTTTTTTATGATGGACAATGGTTCATTTAATTTTTCGATTTAGAAGTACTTAACTGTTATTTTTAGCGTCGAAGAATTTTGGTTGGTTTTATTTGGTTTTGAAGATGTATGTGTGAGACAGTTTGTGTAATGTTTTTACACCATTTATTTTATTAGATATACAACTATGGCAAACAATTAACATGTAAAGTGAATTTTTATTTCAAAATTGCGGTTGCAAAAGATTTCCAATGTTAATCTATATTTTAAGATAGTACAGATTAAGTGAAGTGATTTAAATAAATGAAAGTTGTTAGAAAGGTGTGTAAGGGAATACACCCCTTGGGGTGTACCTGCCGTTAATATATTTTATAAAAATGAAACACATTTAGATAATGAGAATTTTTCTTATGTAAATGACACTGTTTGTGTTGTAACAATTACGAAGTAATAATTTGTTATCGACAATTATGAAATTCTACGACGTACTAAAAATAACAAAACACTCAGTTTTTAGCCAGTATACAATATTTTTACTCGATAAATAACTCCGTTCTATATATTTATATATTTTTATTGATAAAATACACAAACTAAGGAGGCATAAGGTGAATAAAGCGTTCCAGACACATGTTCTTCTGAAGTTTTTGTTTTTGTGAACAAATTGACAATATGTTTATAATAAAACAATATATTATTGTAAACGACGTTTATAAATAATATATGTTATAATTTAAAACAGTTTTCGATTCAACATTTTCACGGAAATTGACATCTTTTATAATAACCGTTTTGTAATAATTTTATTTATAACAAAAAAACAAAGATTCATTCTCAATTTTAAATATTTTGTATATTTTTTCCGTTGTAAGGCTAGGTATAGTGACATCTCATTTCAACATGTATATTGCAATTTTTTTTAAATTATCACAAATCGATTTACTGAACTTTGATTATCCTTTCTAAATTGATATTGATAACTAAATATACAGAGAAAACGATCAATACAGTAGATTATTATTAAACAATGTTTGTGTCAGAAGATTATGTAAACAATTATTATTTAATAAAATATTAAATTATAATCATATTGGTTTTAATTAGGTTTACTTTAAAACATTATCAGGGTAGACGTCATGCAATGAATATCAAACCACATCAAACATAATGGGGTTACTCTGAACCATCCCTTCATCGCTGTTCCGTTTCGTAATATGTTTGTAGAACGATTTCACTTCATGTTAATACAAAACATAAACTACAATATTTTACAAATTGTATTGGCAATCATTAATGCCATATTAATTATTACTTGTCAGTATTTACTCAGATAGTCAAGGAGTACTGAAGGCATTAAGGTCACCCTAGGATATGTCTATTGTAAAAGGGGAGGGAAATAATCTGCTGATCTAACTAGTACAAGTTTAAAGTTGTCAAGGGCAAGTTTGAACGTGGGTTATTGTGGAGTTGCTGTAAATGGGGATGAGTTAGTAAAGGTGGATGATCAACACCTTTTATAGGTTCTGATCTGTCTGGCGTGTTTGTATAATATTTATGACTAACTTGTAATGTATTTCTTTTTTTATTGTGGGAAAATCTTTTTGGAGTGACATAATATTATAGATGTGATGATGGAGTTTCAGTTCCGAAACATGTCTTCTTTTTAATACGACTAGAAGTTACGCGACGCATATATACACAGGCAATATTAAATTACATGCGGTTACCTTAAACATGTAAATCTTTATTTCATATTATTTTGTTCACTTTTTCATAAGGCGACTATGAACGAGAGTTATATCGGCTTTTAACAATAACAACTAAATGAGCGAAAGGGTGTGCCATCTTCATCGCCTCTCACACCTCCCGCCAAGGACTTCAGATCGCATATCCCCCCCCCCCATCGGGACTTGTTTTTGGTTAGGTTATTTATTTATGAACACGCTTTGAGAGAGTTAATTTTGTTGCAATTCTTAGGTCCTTAGCTGGATCTCCACCAGTATTCGTAGATTGTTTTAGATCCCTCTCTCTTTCAAATATCCCATCAGGTCTTTCTTGACCAACTTTTGTTCCCTTACGATACTGATACTGATAGGGTATCCTAGAGTTAGGAGTTTCTATTGTGTATTTGTATATTTGTGTTTACATATTCATGTTATACTCACTAAATGAGCCTAATTATTTAACAGCTTAAAGAGTTTACCTTACAATTAAATAAAAACGCATAATTTAATGATTTTTAAATATAAAGAGGAGAAAAAACATTATCTTAATAATTAGAAGCCATTCGTTTTAATTCTTTATTTTAATATTAATTTATAAATTTCAAATAGGAGGTTTCTATAAAATTTGCCATTTCATACATGTGTCGTAAGTAAAATCCTAAGTATTTGGACGCTAATATTAAGACACTCTAACATGGAGAGTCATATTGTGCTAATGTTTTATCAGCTTTGTAGTGAGCTAGACATAAAACTAAATAAAACTTCACAACAAATTACACATTAAACAATTTATTCGTGTATTTTAATTTATAATTATGCATGAATATGTGTAATTAATACCAATCTCAGTAATGTAGCCAAAACTAATTACACAGATTGGGTATATTGATACAAAATGAAAGCCATTGCAGATTATTCTGTTAATAAATACAAGTAATTACCTACATGAGTTCAATGATTATTAATCAATCTATAATTTACAATATCTGACTAATGAGATATCCCTCACATCAAAATTACGTTCACAGATCAAAACCTTAAAAGTAATTTTACTAGATTTTTAAATCACTGTATGTATTAAATGTTTTAAAATTGTTATGGATATTTTATTATGATTATTATTTGTGTTGTAGAGTCATAACACCATCTCTCAACATCATCGTCTCAACAAAAAACAGGGTTTAAAACTGTAGATCCCTAGTCCTCAAATACTCTTATGACGTCATAGTAGGGAGTGACCAGAGTTGGTAGAGACCTGATAGGAAAGATGAAATAAAGGGATCTAAATAAAGATTAAATGTAGAATAAATCGGGAGTGCTACAGTCGTATTTATTGTAAGAGTAGGCTCTTGAGTAGTATTATGTAGTTATAATAACTTTCAAAAGTCAGTAGTAATGCAGTTTTGCAAGTGATTGTAATATACAATTATCTTTATATTATCTTAACAATATGTGTTATATAAATTGGGAATTTCTAGTAAGAGGGTACCAAACTATGTAAAATAATACTGGACATTAAAATAAAGAAAAAGGATTTGTCCAAAAATACTTAATTTGCCGTTTGTCTAGATTGTTATGGTGGTATTAAATTTTCCAAAATGTTTGATATTATTATTTTTCAGTGTACCATAAAGCCTTATAGTTTTTTACTTAAAATGATCTTATAAAAATGTATGTGTCAAATATTACCAATTATGTCGATTTTACGAAATATTTAGCCCCTAAAAAATGAACAATATCTTTATTTTTATTGTTTGTTTTTTTAAATTCGACTCGAAATATCGATGAAAACAACAAAAACAAAATGCCTAATTCATAGTAATTTACAAGATATGTTATTACAGTAAGGAAAGTACTTAATAAAACTTTTCATATATGGTGGGAAGGTAAGACTTCCACCACGGGTCTCTTACTTAACTAAACTTAACTCTATGTAACGTTTGGCTGAGGGGTATGATCAAAGAACGTTTATACAATGCCGCAATTTAGGTTGAAAGCCTCCATTATACAATATCTGTTGTCATCTAGAAAATTCCACGAGAAATATGTTTACGAGCACAAGGTGATACATTTGACTGATTTGAAACCTATATTGAAATAGGAGGTAACTCATTGGAAATCTTGTAAAAGAACTATCATTAAATGTAGCCTAATAAAAATCATTTAAAAATAATTTTTTTTTATTTTGATTTAATTCAATTCCAAAATGCTATAAATTATTATTTATTAAAACAACGTAAAAAATAGAGAATTCAAATTAATCCCCACATGTGTTTTCTTTTTTTTAAAGGTATCTAATAAATATTTGGTAAAATATAAAATATTCTAGATATAGGACTTCAATGAATGCTATTTTGAAAATAAGTGAAAAATTATTAGATTTCGTGGTACATTGTAAACTAGTAGCATACAATATTCTGCACAATTTTGTATAATTTAATCTGTTCTGAAGTTACATTTTGTTTTGGAAAAAAAAATTACATACAGTTAGACAGATGAAAACGAAGAATTTTTAGACCTTTGTTTATGTGAACTTTTTAAATTTATTTCGATGTCCACAATGAGGTACTAAAGTTTGGCAGAATTTTTGTACACCCTGTATCTGTAGTCACAAAATATCCTTAGGGGTCGCAGTGTCAGGAGGCTTAACAGCCTCATATCCCTCTATAACTAACTAACCCTGTTGTGTATCTTATTATTTAAGACAATGTTATTACTCCAGAAAATAATTATATACATTTCAAAACACTGGCACGTTTTTCAATTTTAAAAGCGTCAATTATTACTTCAACGAATTATTAATTTATGTAGCAGTTCGTATTCTTATTTAACCGTTTGACCCCCTCCCTCCATGGCATGACCTTAAATTACCTATTCCACCCATTTCGTAAATGAAAGAAAAAACTTTAGTTTTTAGTTATTACAGACACAATGTAGCATTTGTAAGTAAATGATTTTATCACTTCACAATGATACATTTTTGACAAAATGATTATAGGAACATTTGACTTTATATTGATGTCGAGAATCAATTTTCCAATTTTAAAAACCTTTGTTGAAAGGATAATGCAAAAGAATTTTTATTTCTCTTATTGTTTTGACAAAGAAAAAACCAAAATATTAAGTGTTTTATATTTTATTGTATTTCTTTTTTATACAAATAAGTTAACAAATTTCATATATTTAATCAATTTCATTATACATTTCTAAAGAAAAGAAAATAGTTCATAATTTTGTTTGAGAATAATTTTTCACTTTTTTGTTAAACGGTATGTCAAATGATTCTATTTAAATTAAAATTATGAAGATAATTAGTAAAGGAATTGTACTTTTAAGTTTTGTACAGAGTGGATCAGATAAAATATTACGAAAAGCTATCTTGAAAACCACCTTCATTATTTTAAATAGAAACATGTTTTTTTTTCAAAATATTATTTTATACAATTCTTTAACTAACCCTTGCACTTTGCACAGAATAAACAATGTAATTTCACAACTATAGTAAAAGTCTAAGCTTTGTGCTCTACATATATGTGATCATAAAATGAGCATTGTATTACATCCTGTTATTCACAAAAAAATGTTTCAAATTTAAAAAACCGACCCTATTTATTAAACGTAGCTACTTAAATTTTTTAAAGTGTTTTTCAATAATGAATATTAATAACTATTAAATACTTTTTGTTCGTAGATTATAGTCAAGATTGCATTTTATACAACAAAAAAATAGATTTTTTCTACTACTAAATGAAGTGTATTATTGTTGGGTTTGTATAATTTTCATTACAAGGACAATGGTAGGCAGTTCAAAACATTAAAATGGTTTCAACGTAATTCCTACCAAATGGTTATTCCAAAGTAACATAAATGTCGTTTTAAGACCTACTTGTTCTGGAGATTAGGTGATAAATTAGAGCACAATATTGGCTTACGTTCAAGAGAAATAAAGCTACTTCAGCCTGAATGTGAAGGGTATACTAATCTTATCTTTTAAAACAATTCCTGTAATCATTATCGTTAAACGAACACTTCTTGTAGGTTTGGAAAGTTTTATTTAAAAACAGGTCGTGTTATTTACGTAACAAGGGGAGAATCTAGGTGTATGGGGTAAAAATGTGATTACAACTATATAGTATGTAGGGAAATCATTTAGGAATGTTAATATAAAATAAATCTAAAGGGGTCATTTGAATCTCAAACAAAATAAATGGTACCAAATATTGCACAAACATTCTCACTCACCCTATACCTAAAAACATGTACAAAAATCAACCAAAACTAATTGTCAACCAAAGTGTCAGTAGGTTTATTGTTAATCAACAAGTCAATAAGAACCATGGATGCTGTCCTTGAAATGTATTTAAATAAGCGTTACCTAAACTTGTTTCCATGTATCATAGACAACCGTAAATCATATTTGGTTCAAATCGAGATTTTAATAAAGGCTTGCAATTATTATTTTTGTTTTTATCCAATTAACGTCAACAGTAATTAATTTTGAACTTGAGTTTTTATTATCAACTTCATTATTACTAAAATTAGAAAAATATTTTTAAAGCTGAAGTATTTTATAACAGACTCGCCCCTGAACGATTTGAAACGCTTAACATATGTTACAAAATAAGTCACAAGACGGAGTAAGTATTAAATAACTTAGATTAAAATCTGTGATTTGGATACGATTAATCAAAAATAAGTTTTAATAACTTTAAGTTTATGGTAATTATATTTTTGATTAACCTAATGAGGTATAGGACGTAATTAAAAAAGAGATAAGTGCTATTTCAGAAAGCCTTGAACAAATGTTTGAATGGAATTGAAAAACAATTTAAAATCTTAAAAAGTAATGGAATTATATTCGTAATAATTTTACTGGATGGTCTGAAATATATACGATTATAAGAAAAAGTTCAATAACTGATGGCGCACTCTTTATATATTGTGTGTCAACTGCAGCTGTAGACATATCTTTCTTAAAACTCAGGTCAGTATATTTTGGAGAGACGACAAAAGACTGCAGTAAAACTAGGATTCTGTTTTATTTATAAAAATCTGTGAAAGTCACAGAGAGATGACTTCGTTTTAGGAGTACCTGCTTTGAGTTTGAAATTAAGTTTACATTCATTGTTGAACAGCTTTAGAACTACATATATTAAATTTTATACATACTTTTGTGTCTGTCAAATGTAGTCTTTGTTTGTATATTCTTCTATGTGGCTACATGTTTCGCTGCCACAGGCAGCATCTTCAGGCCAGCTATTATGTCCATGATATGAGTGTTTTATGGACATAATAGCTGGCCTGAAGATGCTGCCTGTGGCAGCGAAACATGTAGCCACATAGAAGAATATACAAACAAAGACTACATTTGACAGACACAAAAGTATGTATAAAATTAAGTTTACCATAAATTTATACCTCCGCAAAGAATTCATTATGCAAATTAGTTTGTCTTTATTTACATTTTTAGTTTTTTGAGCGTATATAACAGACCTCTAAAAGAAATTCTAAAAAAGTCAAACAGATCAATAGAACCGTCTGATATTTCACCACCAGACGGTGAAATATCAGATATTTCCTATCTGAATTATAAGATAAATTGGCGGGAATTTGTTTGTAATCATTCAAATTATCATTTGTTGAAACACATATGTAAAATTATATTACAAAATGATATTTGTATATGAACAGGAGAGTAAATATTACTTTAATGGTTAAAAATAATTAATCGTCTTAATTATTTTCTTATTTTTACAATTTATAAATTGGAAGTTTTTATTTTATATATGAGTCTGTATAAATTTAAAACGATGCTACTGAATTATAATTGATATTCAAGACTATAGTAGAGAGCTCCACAATGTACAGCTGTTTTATCCCTGTGCTTTGAGCACACGTAATTTTCATTTCAACAATTTCCTGTTGAATCATTGAAATTATTTGAAACCTTTGTCATAAAACAATACATTATTTACTATACATTTTCAACGTAGATAGGTCAAAAATAAAATTTAAATAGAGCTTTTAGTGTCGTCTAAATACTTTTAATGGGTGATAGGAAAATGTTAAGTGCACGTCTAGAAAGAAATTTTAAAAATAATGGACGCTAATGGAGTGAAATTAAGCAAAGCAAGGACAATTACTGTCGACCTCTTTTATCATTTAAGTTAGAAGTATTGTGGATACTTTGCTTAGATTTCATAGGAAAGAAATTATATATATTATATATATATATATTGTATTTTTGTTCAATAATGCTAGAGATACGAATATTATCCTGTAGTTTTGTAATTTTTTATTCACTTATAACAAAATAAAATAACGGGTTGACAATTAAAAAATAGGAGGGCCACTCGTTTTAAAGTGAATTGAATATTGCACTTGTACTGCATGTTTTAAAAAAGTATTGGCTTGCACTTAATAATAACGTCCAAAGTTATACACAGATTGGACAATGCGATTAACATCTAGAAGCTCTGTGCTCTATATACAGAACATGTGATCAACTATGAGCATTTATCATATTGATAGTCTAGACTGTCTAGAGCAACCGGATATGCTTGAATAACTATTTGTTATGTTTGACTTACCCCACCAGCAATCCTTGATTAGTTCTTTTTTAGTTTATATTTTTTAACTATGAAGGCAATGAGATATATGACAATATAAACTAAAAAAGAACTAATCAAGGATTGTTGGCGGTAAGTCAAAGATAACAAATAGTCATGTGCATTTCCTTAACATTTTTTTAATCACAAAAATGTAACTCTAATTTTGATAAAACCGACCACCCATAAAATGGTGACTAAATTATTTTAAAAAGAGAAATATTTTCGTTAAGGAATATTCTTACAAAAACTTTTAAATACTTTCAGTTTTAAAAATCATTCAACATCTCATATTGCACAGCCTAAAAACCATATCTTATCTAAAAAAAATACTAAGACAAGTGTATTATTGAAGGTTTAGAATGTAAGGACAAATGTAGGAACGTTATAAACTTTATGTATGATTATAAAACATAACGTATTCGAGAAGCGCTTTCAACATAATTCGAACCAAATAGTTGTCCTTGTGAAATAAAAGAGTCTACAAAAATCCTCTTGTTTTCGGACATTAACTAATGAATGAGTTTTAGTTAAAGTAACAGAAATGTCCGTCTAAGACCTTCTTGTTCTGGAGATTAAGTGATAAATTAGTGCACAATATTGGCTTAAGTTCAAGAGAAATGTAGCTACTTCAGCCTGAATGTGAAGGGTGTACTAATCTTATCTTTTAAAACAAGTCCTGTAATCATTATTGTTAAAGAACAATTCTTGTGGGTTTAGAAATTGTTACAGTATTTAAAAACAGGTCGTGTAATTTAGGTAACATGGGGAGAATCTAGGTGTACGGGGTAAAAATGTGATTACAACGATATAGAATTTGGGGAAATCATTTAGGAATGTTAATATAAAATAAATCTAAAAGGGTCATTTGAATCTCAAACAAAATAAATGGTACCAAATATTGCACAAACATTCTCACTCACTCTATACCTAAAACCATGTACTAAAATCAACCAAAACTAATTGTCAACCAAAGTGTCAGTAGGTTAATTGTTAATCAAAAAGTCAATAAGAACCATTGATGCTGACCTAAACTTGTTTCCATTGTGCCATAGACACGTCCTCTCCACACAATATTGGCTTAAGTCCAAGAGAAATTTGCTATTTCAGCCTGATTGTGAATACGAACTAATCTTCTAAAACAATTTGAAAGAGATTTCATTCCAAGCATTTAATATTCTCTAATGATTTACTATTAAGCGAACAATTCTTCTAAGTTTAGAAATTTATATTTGAAATCCAGCTAAGAAAATTTCAGTGAAATGGGGGTAAATCTAGGTTTATAGTTGCAAGAGAAAGTATAAAAAGAATAATTGGAAGAACTTTAACTGTCGACTGACCTCCAAGATTATGTGGTTTTTATGTTATGGACAATTTTGTTGTTGTACACATATTGTACGTTCAAGAACCACAAGAACCAAAGCTATAGATTTACTGAAAATTTATAATCAAGATACTTTTGATTAAATTGGACATATTTAAATAGGTAAGAGAAGCATTCCAGAACAGTTTGAACAACTCTGAATCAAATGAATAAAAACTATGAAGGCTTAAAAAAAATAAAGAAATTATATTGTTGTATTTTTTAATAATTTTAATTGTACTGTTCAAAATAAATATAATTATAAGGAAATTTTTTATCGTATGGGCCACTCTACATGTGTTGTATGCCAACCACAGTAATAGACATATAATTATAAAAAATCAGGTCAGTATAACTTTCCGAGACGACAACAGATTGCAAAAAAATCTAGCCTAGTAATGTGTTGTTACAGGAACTCATAAACGTCGCAGAGAGGTGACTTCGTTGTGTGAATAACGACTCCTTTACCTTCTTTGAATTTTAAATTAAGTTTACCATATATTAAATAATATCACCTCTATTATGCAAAGAATGTTTATCTTTTTTACATTTTTGAGCTTTGTAGACGTATATAACAGACCGCCAGGAAACAAGAAAAGAAGTCATACTGTCTCTATAAGAGATATAGCCTATTTGGTTGGCCTTAAATATTGATTAGTAGTAGTAGGTTAAATGTGAATAATTTTTTTTTAAACCCATTTTTCTAAAAAAATAAATAAATAAAGATCAAAAATGACATATAAAAACATCACACTTAGTACAAAGTACTAATTGAAACGTAAATTACAAAGTAAAGTGTTGTCACAGAATTTTAAATTATAGTTATGAATTTTAAAAGCGCCCCCTACCTGCTGCATATGTATACTACAAATACGCCCCTACTGCGCATGTGTTTCCCCCACCATAAACATGTGTATATAACATTGTATTGTCATCCGAGATCAACATCTTTAAAATGTTTCAACATTATTTATCAACAAAATGTTGCTCAAATAAAGCTTCCCAGATTTGTTGACAGACAGACAAACGTGATGATAAGTGTTAATAAATTAGAAGGAAACTGATCCAAGCAGCCGTCTGTAATCTTACCACTTTCTTCTCTTGATAAAAAGACAAACTGATGTATTTTGCTTATATTTTATTACAACCTATTATTCGTAAATAACAATTTAACTTAATTATATTATTTGTTTATGATCAGAAGCAAAAACTTTAAGCAGAAAAGGATGAAAACAGTGAAACACCTTTTAACCATTTTATGTACTATAATTTATAAATTGGATGTTTTTTTATACATGACTCTACCTATGTGTAAAATTATGTTCCCTTGAGTAAGAACTTAAATGTTTAAAAATTATTTTTAGACTATAAAAGAGAGCGGTAAAATGTTTTACCTCCGAAGTAGTGTGCGCACAATATTTTCTTTGCAAAATAACATTTAAATTCTTTGAAACATCTATTAAGATACTTTGTGAAACAACAATAAATGCATAAAAATAGTGTGGTGAAATCCTTTCATCACCTCCCCTTTTCCCCGACGATACTACTATTCTAACATATCTACTAGCAGGTTGCCTGAACGGTAAATTGCAGGGGAACTGTTTTGCATCAAATCAGTTTACCTCCTCCCTCGGTGATAAAAATCCTTATCACGCATCAAGATTAGAGAAGGAGTTGTGCACAAGCCTCAAGAGAGACCGGATGTGTTCAAGGAAGTGCTTGCCGTCTAGTCTACAGGATAACCAATATTTCAGGTACCCCTCCAAATTGTTAACCCACCAAATAATGGCTAATTAGACTCTTTTGGGGTGGGTCAGACGGCCCAGGCTGCGTCTCCAAATTCCCTATAAAATTAAATGATAAGTAGTTAACGACCATTTTGGCTTAATACTGTTTCCTAGACCACTAGTTTTAAATAAAATCATTCCTATAATATTATTCATAGTTAATTTAGTTTATTATGTTTTTAAGAATCTAGTTTTACTCGCTCATGAAGCTGGCTGGCTGAGCTGTAGTATTTGAGTAGTCGAGGGTGTGTGTGAGGTTAATCCCCACCATACACAAGTAAAACTCATACCCCCATACCCAAGTTTCCTTCCCGAACTCAAACTCTCTTAAAGACCCACCTCCGCATAGCTCCCATTATAAAAATACTCAGGTTTCTGCAAATAGGTTTTCTTAACCCATAACGGTCAACAATTAAACTAAACAGAAAGAGAAATTTTAACTTTTAGTAATTTCTAGATTCTTTTAATTGGGAAATAGAAAATGCTAATTGGGGAGAGCACGTCATGAAAGATGTTTAAACAATAATGGAAGCTAATGGAATTCAAATAACGTTGCCATAACAATTACTGTCGACGTCTTTGTTCATTACAGTTCAAGATATTGCCACTTAGTGTTTTATTATTTCATAGCTATGTAAACATAAAAAATAAGATTTATTCGTATTGTTGATCATTAATGTAGGAGACAAGAAAACTATCCTGAAGATTTATAATTTTGTATTCACTTATGTTTAAAAAAAATCTGTTTATTATTTCTATATTTTTCAATGTTTCGTACTGCAATGTTTAACATGTAGCAAGGGAGTTGTCAAAGTCTACGAATGTGATGTATCCTGTTCTCGTAAGAATTATAAACCCTCGGGAAAATTAAATATAAATATCTGCTTCATATAGACGTGACTGTATTTTCTGATGTTTAGAGAATGTATGTAAATTGTTTTCACTATAGGATCAATATATGTGCTGGTGTATTATAAGTAGGCTACATATTGTATATTACGGAAGTATATAAAGTGGTATATATATAGTATATATTACTGCTCCTACACATCACGTCAATTGTTAGATGTCTTGGGAATTACCCAGGCGTGGTGGCCCCATCCAGTTTAGAGATGGACATATTCAATATTTCACTGATATTACTGTTGATGGACAGTAGAAGTACATATCAGTCGACTCTATCTGGTTCATTTCATTTCAGTTTATTTTTATCGGGATCATGGTTAACCTAACCTAACCTAACCTAACCTAACCTAACCTAACCTAACCTAACCTAACCTAACTAAACCTAACCTTTCTCTAATTGTTATCAAGTAGGAAATAAGTTGAGAATCATTTTTTATTTTTTGCAATAAGCAACAGTCTGTCTACCTTGCCTGATTGAATTAGAAGTAAGTGAAGTGATCATCAAAAACTAAATAGTTGCTAGATTTTATAGTTTGGAGAGCAGAGATAAAAAATTGCCCTTAAACAATCTGGTGGTGCCATCGAAATGTTTACCTCCAATATTCACAGTTATTATTTTGTGTAACAATGAGGAACCTTTTTGAGTCGAAAAAGGAATTGGACAAACATTCATTCCTAGAATTAGGGATCCTCCCCGATGGTACCACCAGGTTACTATAACCCAGTGGAGTAAATGTTACATTCCTTATTTTTGTTGATCAAATACAAAACTCAAACTTTGGAAATATTATTTTGTAATAATACATTTGTTGACCCACTTTATGGGGAATAACTAGTGTAACAATTTGAAGTTGTTTTTAGCAAACGACAATAAATGCATTGTTATTGATTTTTCAACGCAGAAAGGTCAACAATTAAAAAAATAAATTGTAGTGTTGTCTATATGGTTTTCGTTGGGACAGGGAAATTCTAAATGAAAGAATGGTCGCTAATGGAAACCAATGAGGCAAGGCGAGGACAATTAATATCGATGTATTTTTTTTTATTTAAGTACAATTAATGTATGAGATACAAATATTATCTTGTACTTTTATAATTTTAAATTACAAGTTATTTTAATTTTTTATCTATGTAGTCTATACCATGATGTACTAAGCACGTACTTAGATCGTTTGAATTTAATGGATTCTTAACTCTATATTGAAATATAAACATTAAATATATTTATCCCTTATGTAAAGATGTGACTGGGTTTTGTGATCTTTAGAGACTGAAGATCTTTGTTTAATATCAATGTGTGAGTTTAAAGTCCCGTTTTTTGTTAATAATTAGAGTGAAAAATAACAATTATGGGAAAATAAATTTTTTAAATAAATTTGTTGAATCACTTTATTTAGACAGATGGCTTTGGATGTTAAGTTAAAGATATTATTTAGGTGGAATGCTGTAATACATTACAGGTCTTGACCAGCAAAGAAAACTGACTGACATGAAATACAATTCTGTTGAGATAATTTAGAATAGCGGTCATTTTACATTTTTAAATTTGTAGTCACTGTCACAACATAAAATTATGATTTTTAAATAACTTTTAGTAACTATTAAATATTTTAGAAAAAATATTCTAAATTTTATCTTTTTAAAACAATCCCGTTTTGAAGAGTGATTATGCATGGTTTATGTTAATTACAATAATTGAACAAACCTTTTGTAAAATAAAGACAACTGTGTAAAATATTTATAAAAATGTATTGTTTAATTTATTTTTAGTCTGTAATTGTTGTATCCAGTACGAGGATTTGTTTGTTGATAAATCATTGCATTTAGACGGTAAATAAATAAAAACAGAATTAAAATATTACTGTAATGTTGTAATAGTAATTTACAAAACACACGAATTTGTAAACTTATCATATGAAAGTTATGGATTTTTTATTTCTTGAAATTTTTGTCAATTTACTTGACGATGTTGCATAAATTTCATATCAGAAATGATTGAGGAACTCACTGGCAGTCCTTACTGCTGTTAAACCTACTCTAACTAGATAGAAATGATCTTAGAGTTAGTTTGACGTACGTGATCTTATTAAACTCGTAAACCACTTAAAAATTACACAAATTTCAATATATAGTTACAAGTACATTTTGTAAATCTGAGGAAGTCAAATATAAATATCTACAAAACTGTTAAAATAATAAGGGGAATACAAAGACCATGAAAGCTATGTTTTTTCATGATTATAGGTGTTGGTGGGGAAGGCGATATCAATAATGATTTGAAAAATTAGAGAAATGTCTATTACCCTAGATGTAGCCTCAGTTATTATATCGATTCACAAAACAACGAGGGATGTAGATACATGATTTAGTTTGTTGGGTGTTCTTTAACAAAGTTTATTGTTCTGATCTAGTTGATATGCTAATTTATAGGTAGATATTTCTCGTCAATGTTTTCTAGAACTTCTATCAGAATCACATCAGGGCTGCGTAGTGGGGTTTGGAAAGAGGGAGGGATTCAACGATCTTAAAGTTTGCTGATTTCCTGAACTAGTGGTAATGAATGTGTAGACTTTTGGCAGTCAGTGAAATTTATAGTATTTGAGCTGTTCTGTGACGTATCCAAGAGGCTGGTTGTGAAAGTCTTCAGTAAAGGAGTTTGAAGAATGTCTCAGGTTTGATTATTAAAAACTCTTACGTCTTGCTTTCTCTCTATACAAAATTGTATCTCACCTATATTTTGCGATGGAGAACATAAGAAAAGTTTTAGGGTTCGTTCAGAGAGCTACCACTTGAGAAATCAAATACTCAGGATGGGGTTATTGATTCCGTACAGGAAATGTGGTTTCCACAAGCATTTGATCTTCGAAAGCGAATACCTCGATCAGGTAATTATTGAATCCGTTGGATCAATGACAAAGGGATACTTTGTTGTTAGTTTGACAAGTTTGTTTGTAAGGTTCATGGAGCTTACTGGTTCTCCACATGCATCAAACTATCGATTATCTATAAGCTCTCTTGCCTGACGTGCAAAAGGAATGCTTCAACTAAATGCAGCGAAGTAGGAAAATCTAAATTATTATTATTAATACTATACCTATTTGAGAGAAATAAAACAATTTATCATCCAATTAATAAAAGTTAATCTTTATAATTCAATGGAAATACATTACAATTATTGAATATTTGAGTTATAGTTTTACTCATATTTTCAGAATATGACAAAATACACACATTCAGATATGTCACAAAGTTATCTAAACAAAGATCTGTTTTACCCGGCGTTACACATCGATAATTTTCTCTAATATATATAATCACCACTTACATTATTAAGTACGATCGCCACCAATGCTTCTACAGAATCTTAGTTTTACCTTTCTGTGAAACTAAAGTATATTTATTGTATAAATATTCACTATATGATATCATTACAATATAAGGACACTATTACACAGTGTGCAAAAAACAAAAGTAATTTTACAAAAATGGAACTCCTCTAACAATTGATTGAACGAAAAGTTTTGGTAGCACACTTAAAATGCACCAAAAATTATTTAAATGTGATTTTCAGGATCCATGAAAATTATTATTCTGTTTCCTTAAAGTAGGGAAAGAAGTACATTAAACGTATTTTCTTTGTCAATTTATAAATAGTTCTAATTTATAATGAGAAAATACCATTAACATTGCTTTTAATGAATGAAAACATCAAAGTTGTTAAGTAAGACTACTTCAATAAAGAAATACAGAATACACTACTTTTAATCGTCACAGAGTGTTCAAGAAGTGAAAGTTTATATCCTTAATTTAGACTAAACACGTTTTCATAGTTCCAGATAAATCGAGCAGTGTTTCAAACATCGTTCAATAGAGGGAGTGGTGTAGCAAAACCTGACTTGACTTGTCTCATTTGATTACTTATTAAGGATAATTAAAAACAATTTACATCAATAACTAAAGGCAGCGAATATTACATGAAGCAGTAAAAATCCACTGCAAGATCTACAGAATGTTACAAAATGTTAGTAAAAAGGAAACAGTTAAATCATTTATTGTAAAAAGAAAAAGGCAATCATGACCAGAATATCTAATTTCAACTTCTGTAAATCTGAGATGATGAAGGAATAATACAAAAATAATAAAATCAGATTTTAATGTATTTTTCGGTTTACTTTAACAAAAGAAAAAAAAATATTGGAATTGTTCAATAAGACTAAAACATCAAAATTTCATTACATGTGACTTTTTTTTACATTCTGTATAAAATACCTAATATACTGGTTCACTTTGTAGATAGAGAAGATAGATTTCTACAAAATTCTATTTGTTTTATGGCTCTTAACTAAATTAGAACAAAACAGTTTTAATATTTATTCAACACTCTTTGTACTAAACAGCTGTAAAATATTAAGACGACTACATGCTAAGGACACTCAGTTACTCAGTTCTGAATAATGTAGTATTTTACGATTAAACTGCTTATTTTTATATTTTGAATAAATATTTTAAATTTATTCATTATTTGTATATTTATAAGTACATAACAGACACTGACAATATTATTATATAATTTTACAAATTAAAAAGTACGTGAAAGTCTGTAATAGTTTTTACATATCACAGTAACATAGTAACAATAATTTTATTAATTAACGTAATTGGTTATTGCATTTCACATTCAGTTTACTAATTGTGTTATTAATGGAAGGTAAATTTTCCAACAGACAATACAGATGTAGAAAGTTGATGTATGTTAACATTTGTCATTCAAAGGTTTAATAGAGCTGTGGAAGGGGTAGGGATAGCGTGCATAAGGGTGGAATATTGATACATCCGCCCTGGCAATACAGTTATCGATGGCTCTGTCAAGGGTGGTAAAATTCCCTACGGTGCGGGCTAACGAGAATCCGCAAGTAAATTTAAAAACGAAAAATATTCAGTGTTAAAAATCTGTATATTAGTAAATAGTTCAGCAGTGCTAATACTGATCAATAGCTGCAAATATGTACAATCATGACCTTTTGATTATGTTTCAAGGTTATAAAGTCTAATATTATATTGTGTAAAAGAGAATGTGAAATTTAAACAAACGAAAAAATTATTTGTATAAGCTTATAACTTAACATAATTCCCTTTATGTCACAGTGGGTATTTTAGAAAGCTTTTAAATCCCTTCCGAAAAGACAATTTGAATTTGGTGAGGAGCCAATTTATTGCAACACTTCCATGAAAAAAGAATTCCCTCGCAGCTTTTCTTTCAATGGGAAAGAAATAAATACAACCAAAAAGCTTTGGAAATGTTTTGAAGATGAAGGAGACTCTATATAATATTGTTATAACAATATCTAAGATTATTGTTTTTATATTATATTTTAAACAAATATCCAAGATTTGTCTGGAAACATCTTCCTCTTTTACTCAAAAGCATCAAAATTCTACTGGAAAGTAGATAATGGCATTTACAATGTGGAAGGTCCAATTTTTATTCCCTTTACATCTAAAGTTGAAACTGTGATTAGTGAAAACCTCTGTGACGGACTGCGATCACTGAAGGATAAAACAAACTTTAAAAGGTAAAATATTAACGTTTGATTTTGTTTCGGGATAATGCTCAACCTCATTACAAATAAGACAATCCGTTGCTTTCAAGAAATCTGTTACAAGCTGCAATTCTGAGCTGGCCCCAAGCGATTTTACAATTTCTAAAAATAGAATAATCAAATCCATCCGTTTATTTTTTATAGTCTACCCTTGTGTCACAGTATTTTTACAAGAGAAAACAAAATGTCCGTCAACTTTAAATGGTATGTATTTGTCACTCAATACCTAAATAAAGCTGGGAGACAAAATCGAAGTTAAAAATGTACGCTATAAATTACTCCACTAACTATTGCACACAACCATTTAAAAACAAATAATAGCCCAATATTCGTCACAGACCGCTGAACAATTTGTCTTCATTACTTCTACATGAAAAAAATTAATCTTTTTTTTTTTAATGATAGATTTTATCACCTGCATTTTGTACGGTATTAATTGTTGCGAGAATGGACCCTTACTTATTATCTTTCCTTATCAACCTATTATAAATGATTCAAAATAAATATAAATTATACTTGAGTTGTCCAATTACAAACGGATCCTTGTCCACATTATAAAAATTTTGGTAAACCAACAAAAACTATTTAAATAACAAAAAGGCTATTAAGAAGTATGATTTTTGGCACAATGGTTTATTCAACAATAGTGTGAAAGTTTTATAACAACAGTCTTAATAGTTTTTTCAAAATTAATCATTTTAATTTGGACAAGGGTTGATTTGGAACTGTAATGTGGACAAGATGACGTTTGGAACTGTAATAAATAATAATCAGTAAAGTAGTGTTTTAAATAGTTTTATTATTTACAAATACCAAATATTTTGATTTAAATGTAAGCTAAATATTATTAAATAAAAATCTCTAATATAACACCATAAAACATAATATTTCCCATGAACATAACAGATAAGTTAGTTAGAAGATAGTTACATTAAAAACTTAAGAAGTTGGTTTTACATTAATAACAAAATATTTAAAAATATAAGGCCCGTGTTAATTTATTTACAAAATTTCACCCAAGTCCTCCATTGGTCCTTCTTCAATTTCATCTTCGGAATTTTCTTCTATAGGATATTCAGAGTAAATTATGTTTCTGTAGAAGTTCAAGAAATCAATGGTTTCCCAATATTTTCCATAGTGTAGATCAAGTAATTTCTTCACATCATCCTTTTTTGCATGTTTTACCCCAACACCACAATTTAGCACAGAAGGGATAATATCACGTGCAGTCTTGTAAACTTGTCTTGAAGTGTATACATGTTTTCTTATCCTGAGATTTCACAAAACATTTACACATATTATTACCATAATCGGTAGATTTCGAGTTAGAATCTATGAGGAAAAGAAGACTATTATGTTTTGTTTGGGTCATAAAAACAAAAAATAAAATCATAAAATCATAAATCATAAAATAAACTAAAAATCATTTTGACATGTCACCGGTTTCAAATATTTCAGCTTAAAGTAGTCTTTTAAGTCCGGTTTGTCTATAAATATCATTAGGTAATATTGATTATTTAAAATATATTCTTTATACAATTTATAGTTTTGACGTTTATTGATAAATCCTCGTTTCTTAAATAAGCCTTTTTAGCTAAGAAAGTATCAAGATTACCAAAGCCTGCATAACTCATTCTCATCCAAAATATTGTCCATCTTTTTGTAGAAATATAATTGAGTTATTGATAATAATTACACTTTGCATAAAACTCTGTATGAAATGATAACAGTCTACAAATCAATGCATTTGGTTTGACAAATATTTCGTGTGTTAGAGAGGGCTTTAAAGGCGCTTAGACTAAAATTTATCACCACCTTGGCTTCCACTAAATGGGTTTCCTTTCCTATGATAACGCGGTTCAAAATAATAGACGTCATAACTCTTTGCAAACTTATATTCCTATCCTTTACTTACAAATCTTACAACTTGGAGATTATCTGAGCTTGAAATTAAGTTAAATGGAATTATTTTATTTATTTACTTTACTGAAAATACAAATGAAATAAATACTTATAAAACAAGTCCATTAAATAAATTTATGAATCCAACTACCGACGAAATTAATCAACAGAACATTAGTGAGCTAAATTTTACGTCTAAAAATTCAGTATTATTTACTTCTACAACCTAACTCTTAATATTAAACACATGAACAATATATTGTAGGAACCTTTAATATATGAATATTAGAAAACATAATATCAAAATGATGAGTAGCCGTTATAAATAGTTCAGTATAATGTTGTCTTTTTCGTCCTGTTTATAATATACATGTAAATGGATACAACTGATAGATACAAATTTTGTTAGGTACAAATGATATTATATATCTTTATGAATAAATTCCCACTTTAATTTATGTTTATAGATATGAAAGTGATAAGATTTGAGACGATTGCATGGATTAGTTCGACTGTACAAACGTAAGCTGTGATATACTGTATCTGTATTTGTATGTAGTTATGATTGGCTTTAGCAGAAAATACTTTTACATGTAATTAGAATCACTAATAAATTAATGTAATTATTCTATCCAAATATAATCAAACAGATTGCCTGTAGACTGTATTTATACAAAATTGACGCCGGTAAAGGCTTTGTAGATTATTCTAATTATTGAATAGGTGTAAATTACTTTCATAAAGAAATTAACATTGGTGAGATTATAATTTAGCATTGCTGATTGATTAACCCTTGCGGTCATAAATATT
Source organism: Aphrophora alni (assembly GCA_963513935.1). NCBI lineage: Eukaryota > Metazoa > Arthropoda > Insecta > Hemiptera > Aphrophoridae > Aphrophora > Aphrophora alni. The sequence goes on along the minus strand of OY740778.1, from coordinate 868,040 downwards.
ATGAATTATTTCATTGATTTATCTTTTAGAGAAGTTTGACAATAATTTTATCTGCCTGTGTATTCTAAAGTATATTTAATCGTTAGGTATTTATTTTATATTGTGCTTCTTGTAATATATGCTCGTTGCCACTGCAATATGGTAACGATATTACTAAATTTGAGTTCATTAAATAAAACACATTGTATTAGATTATAGCTACGACTGCGTGTTACAGGTAGGAAGGTGAGTTCAAGACTGGCTTGAATATGTAGCCAGGGAAAGCGTCAGTAATAAGGGCTGGTGGGAAAAGGAACTGGATTTATTAATTTGTCGTATGACATATCGAACCATATGACGTCACACATCATACGATGTCACGCGATACTCCCACTCTTGTACAATTGTATACATCACACTTCTCAATACATTAAACAAATCTGATAAATCTTTTGTTTTAGTTAATTTTAAACAATGCTTTTTCCTTTTCGCTTGTTAAAAACAAAAAAATATACATAATGTTAATTAAAAGTAAATGTGATGCTCTTTTACAATGAGGTAATTCACCAACAAGAAGATATTTTCTCGACTAAGTCGTCATCTCTAGTTATTACTCCTACATGAATAATGTGTCAGGGACACAAAAGACACAAAAGTTCCAAGAGCCTCCACGAAAGCAAATTATCAGTAGGACGATACTCCTAGTGGCATAAAGCTTTCAGTGGGAAGAGCCACTTAATGTTAATTGAGTTTTATTGGAAAATGATCCTCAATGGTACAAGCGTCTCATTAGCAAACAGCTCAGTGGCAAAAGATTCTGATTGGTACATCAATTTAATTGTACAAGGTCCTCAAAGTTATAAGCCTGTTTAAAGCGCAAAGTTCTTAGTAACTCAAAGTTCTTAGTTTGACCAGGTTGTCAGTGGTATAAGGCTTTCATAGCTACATATCTCTCAAATTGAACAAAGCTCTCGTTAGCCTGAGACTCTCAATGGTTCAAGTTTCACAGTGGTACAAGGCTTTCATATATTCAGGGTATTCAGTCGCTCAAGTTCTCAAAGGCGCAAAGCTCTCAGTACCATACGGTTTTTAGTATCACAAGGGACTTAGTAATTCAAATTTCTATATCGTACTAGGCTTTCAAAGACATCAAGTTCTCAAACGTTCTAATTCTCAAAGGCGCATGGCTCTCAGGAGCCATGGATCTCAGTAGCAGATGGCTCTTTGTATGACAAGGGTATTAGTAATACAAATTACTATATGGTACATTTAAAGACACAAAGTTCACAACTGCTTTAGTTCTCAAGTTCTCAAAGGCCCAAGGCTCACAGTAACACAAATTTTTGTTTCGAACAAGTGGTACAAGGTTCTCAGTGACTCAAATTTTTATTGTGGATGAGTTTAGATTTAATGTTAATTAACCTTGTCTATATATTTTGTTTTCAACAAGCGAAAAGGAAAAAAAACATCAATTAGAACTAAGCAATACAAAGTTTTATCAGATTTGTTTAGTGTATTAAGAAGTTAAATATAAACATATAACGATTGCATAAACTTTCGAATTTACAGACAGATAAAATGATTGTCAAGTTTCTCCAAAAGAGATCAATCAACGTATAATTCATATTAAGGGTTAATTAATCAGAAATGCTAAATTATAATCTCACCAATATTAATTTCTTTAATGAAACTAATTATACATAGTCAATAATAATTACAATAATCTATAAAGCTTTTACTAGAGTAAATTTTGTATAAATACAGTCTACAGGCAATCTGTGTAATTAGATTTGGATTCATTAATTTGTCAGCGATACATGTAATAAGTGTTATGTGATAAAGTCAAATACAAGCACACACACACACATACAGTTCGACAATATATCACAGCAATTTTATAGGTGGAAATTAATTTATAAAGATGCAAAATATCATTTGTAACTATACAGTATAACAAACACACATAACACAATTCTCATAAAAAATACGCCTAAGTATCAGACGCGTTCCAACGACAAGGTCGTCCTCTTCAGTGATACACCAGCTACACCAATCAAACCACAACTCAACATTTAATATGTAACTAATAAAATTTTTAATTATCAATTTTATCTATTGACATGTATTAACAGGAAAGAAAATTGGACATTATACTGAACTATTTATAGCGGTTACTCATCGTTATGATATTATATTTTCTAATATATATTAAGGGGAGTCGGATGACCCTCGGCGACAAAAATTTTTTTTTCTAAAATTTGTTCTACATATATTCATGATTATTTTAACACAAATTTTGTGAAAATCTGTTGAGTATAACTCATTTTACATCAATTTTTGTGAAGCAGCGCACAGAGCGTTTTTGTTGTGAAAAATACAACCACTTGTATATCTCTTTTACTTTGATATAAAACTTCCATATAGTACTAACTTCTGTTTTACAACTATTTTGTTTTCTAACGTTGGCACTAACTGTTGTTGTCGTCGTCTGTCAGCTGTATGACTTCATTCAGCTTGTTTGTTTGTTTACTACAAGTGTTAACTTTGTGATTTGGTTTGTTTCCATAGAAATTTAGTTTTAATTTTTTGGTAAAATGCCTAGATCAAGTAAAGTTTAAAAAAAAACGTAATCCTAAATGTGTAGGAAACCGTAAAGTTGTTATTGTGAACCAAGAATTAGACTATGATAGTGCCAGTAGTGACAGTGATTCTGTGCAAGTGGAAGATAGGCCTAGACCAACTGCAATTTAAGAAAATGCACCTAAAAGAGACTCATCAAGTAAGAAAAAAATTGGTAATAATTTTCCACACTACCAAGATTTCTCAGGTAAAGGTGATACATATGACTTAGTTTGTTTGAAAAGCATAGAGAATTTACTTGATAAAGTAGCTGTTTGCCTACACTGTGGTGCAAAACTTGGTGTTATCGCCAAAGATAGGGTAGGCCTAAGTTTTACATTAGAACTGAGGTGTAATAGCTGTAACCTGAGTGCAAAGGAATTAATGGTTTCTACAAGTTCATGTGTCTGATATTGAGAGTGAGGTTGTAGAAGTAATTCTGAATTCTTTGACGTTGAAACATCTAGCTCACTAATGTTCTGTTGATTAATTTCGTCGATAGTTCGATTCTTAAATTTATAAAATGGACTTTTTTCATAAGTATTTATTTCATTTGTATTTTCAGTAAAGTAAATAACTAAAATAATTTCAGTGTAATTAACTTAATTTCAAGCTCAGATAATCTCCAAGCAGTAAGAGTAGTAAATAAAAGATACGTAGATAAATTTGCAAAGATTTTTGACTCCTATAATTTTTGGACTCCGTTATCAAAGGAAAGGATACACATTTAATAAAAGCAAAGGAAATGATATATTTTAGTGTAAACACCTTTAAAGCCCTTTCTCACAGAAAATATTCGTCAAATTATGGGAGTGTTGTCGTTTCATACAGATTTGTATGACACGCTGTCATTAGTATCAATAATGAAATTATATTGCTACGTAGAGATGGATGGACAATATTGTGGATGAAAATGAGTTATGCAGCCCTCTGTAATCTTAATACTTTCTTATCTAAATGTAAAAATAGGCTGATTTAAGAGACGATGATTTGTCAATAAACATGGAAACTATCATGTGTATAAGAACTTTATTTTAAATTGTCAATATTACCAAATGATAACACTACTTTAAATTGTAATATTTGAAAACCGTGAAACGTGGTAATGATTTTTAGTTTATCGTGAATTCTATATTTAAGATTTCTCAAAAATTAGCCGTTTGTCAAAACTTAAAAGTTGCAAGAAGTAAGATTTTAAAGTGTTGAACTCTAAAATGAAGCACCACAAACTTCTACTGTTTTAAGCCTCTGATAGAGCGAAATATATTTTCTTCAGGATTGATAACAATAATATATAACCAATATTGATTGAAGGTTGTAACAAATGACAACTTGGAATGAAGTTGTGACATAATAAATCTAAGTTTGCTGCACCGAAGTGGGTTCAACTTTAATGGAACTGATATCGATATTCTGAAATTAAGAAAGTTTTTGCGTCCCTAGAGTCCAACATTTTTTTATAAATACTATGTTTGATTTATATAAAATAAATAAATACTTTTAAAGAAAATAATAACTTTTACAAATATCGAGTGGCTTTTCTAAATTTTACAATATTATATCTTGTGTGTGTAGTTATAAAAGATAAATATTACAAAAACTTTCTTTTCTTTTTTACATGTCCGTCTTCTATATACAATCTGTAAAAACATTGCACTAACTTTCTATTAAAGCCGTTCACAAATCTAATATTCGTAGCTTCCTCTTGAAAATAACATGTCTCTGTTATATTTATGTTTGAGAAAGAAAACGTACTCGTTATGTTTTTCTCCCAGAAATTTCCAATGAGAAATAAGTTGGTATATAACCGTTCCCCCTTTTCAACTTTACTAAAAAAAATATAAAAAATAAATTTATATATTTAAATGGCGCCTAAGATTCTGTGCAATAAACTCTTTCTTTTGTGCGTAATTCTTATTCAAAATGGAGTTTTAAATGACGGCTGCCAAGGTTAATGTCCTTTTATATCAATTATTGCTGAATTTCTTTTTTTTTGCAATTTTTCACAATGATTTGCGTCAACATTATTCTTCTTTTGATTAAAATTTCAATAAAATTGGTATTGCAGATTTAGAAATATTAAGTCTTTTATAACAAGTCTATGGACGATTTTTGTTTTTTAAGTCCCTGAGAATTTTTGATGAGACGGAAATCAATACGTTTTATTATTTGTTTCTTGGGGGCTACGTTCAAGCAAAATTTAATCATAATTTTGAAAACTGATTTCTATAAAATCGTAAAAATTTATTTTTTCTTAATTTTTGTGACTCCCACTTCCAAATTTTGTGTTTCATGATAGGGCCGAACTATACTTAAACACAAAATGTTATTGAATATCCATTCGTTTGCGCTGGAGAATACTCCGCGCTCGACAAATGCCTGGTGGTAAAAATCATTGAAACACCACTTTTAGTGCAAAAGGAGAGATACTCTTTGAGGGGAGTTTGTAGGATATAATAATTCAGAATTATAATGACATCGGTTTTTGTATACCCGACACTCCGCTTTCTCCATACTTTGCATGTGTAATGAGTAATAAGAAATATATTATATTTACGTATATTTGAATGGTATCCAAAAAGATTTTATTATTGACAAAGGGCGACCATTTTTACATCGGAAATGTTCCCCTTCTTCCGCCCTAACCGCTTAGCAGCTCTTTATAAACTGAATAATATAAAAGTATTAATAATTACTATCGAAAATGTATTAAAAGAGACTATTCACTTTTACATATTCCGAAAATATTACCATTTAAAAAAAGTTTAATAATTCAAAATTTGAGGAGCAGTAATTACCAAGTATTATATTATGAGGTAAATCCACTTAAACCCAGGAAATACTTCATAATATTGTACATTCTTTTCAGGTACACCTAGTATCCTTTTACCATAGATCTCTTTAATATAAGCCCAAAGGGTTTAGTTTATAGCTGGGGATTTCAAAAATCATAAAACATATTTATGGTAATACAGGACATAGGATTGCAGTTTTTATCACAGTAATAAAAAACAACGGCTACTCACAATACCTCGGAAAGCCATTTCTATCGCATTCACTTTTTGTTACCTAGATTGATTTTGTGTCTGTGTGTATTTCATAGAAATAAGAGTTAGTTTTTACTTACGGAGAAATATTAATTTTGAAGCGTCTTAAAGGAAAATTGTATAGAAATTTGTATCAAAATGTTGTTAACTAGAATAAGGACATAACCCCAGAATTGCATTTTTGTATGTTTATTTGCAAACAAAATATCTTGGGTTATTCAGACTTTTTGGACACTCTGTAAATACTTTAAATCAAAATTTTAAATATTAATATATTTTTGCAAAGTCACTGAAAATAAATTTCCACCACCTATAACTTTGTAAATAATTAAAATAACTTAAACCAGTTTTGTGTCATCTACTTTGTAAAGAAGTGTTGGTTCTATATACACGATTTTCATTTTAAAACTTAAAGGGTTGAAAGACAGGGGTACATCAACAATTACTAATGAGACACATATTTATGTGGTCCATCATTTTAAAGAACCAAATGACACAAGAGAATTGAAGTAAAGCAATTTGTGGCGTTAAATATTGACGATAATGCAATTTTATTAAAATAATAGCATTTTAATAAATACGATATTATTATAATAAGTTTTTTGGTCATCTCATCTCGCCAAGAATTTTTTAAATGATGTACAACACGACCATAAGTCCTATTAAAATATTAAGCCCCCCCCTCCTAGGGGGTGAACACCTTATACTGTATTTAAGGCTTACTGAAGCCATATTATATTCTTTATAACCTTATGTAAAACTATAAAGTTTATTCGCTTTTTACGAATTGCTGATGTATATATATATATATATATATATATATATATATATATATATATATATATACTTACTGAAACCTCTCTCACCTTAGAAGTTTTCATATATCAATAAATTTAGATTAGGGAGATGTAATTTCCTTTTTATCTATCTTAATACAATCAATATAACGGCCTCTATTTGATTAGAATAGTTAATATCGGAATTAGTGTTTTTTAGATTAGCTATTTCCAAATTTGAGTTATGTTAAACAATATTCAGTGATATGGCATATAAGTATTGTTTAGGCTGCAGGAAACTACATTGACATCGTTCAAAAAACAATATTTTTTGTCACAGTGGATTTAAGATGAATATATCTACCAATTTTCCAATAAAATAACTTTCTCCAAGTTGGCACTACGTAGAAATAAATTTGCAATTTTTTTTATAGTGGTGGTTGTTTTTTGCAATGAATTTTGCAATTGGAATTTAGTACCAAATGTACAGGAAAAAGCATTTATCATTTCAAAATGTCCTATAAAACATGTATATTTCAATGATGGAGATTGAAACAGGTGATCTAAATAGACAAAAAATTCCAAAAACTTTGATGGAGATGACTTGTTTGACGTCTGTCTGTAGGTTTGTGTATTTTGTTTTTAATGTATGTATACAACGAAGTCCTAATTTTAAATTTACATGCTTGGATAATATTTTAACGTAACAACATAAAACGTTAATTATCTATGAAACCTTTTCAAAACGCCAACCTAATATCTCGATACAATCTCTCAAATCGGAATAAAAAATATCTTGTTCTTTTAATAAAATACACCGTTAAATTATTATTTATTTGTTGAACGATTATTAAGTGATAAATAAAATCCTAATTGATTGTGTGCAACAACACTCATTAGATTCCCAATGCTTCTACGTTTTATATTAGGTAATTGTTAGTTTTTTCCAAATAATATCAATTATTAATAAATTTTTATCATTGTCCATCATACCTCTATTTTTTTTTAATGTAATAAATACACGACTCATATTACTAGTGATTCTGTGAACATTAAACCTCTCTTTTTGGACGTTTTAATACATTCAATATATATTTTTTCTACTACTATTAACGTAACACATCATCAAGTAATAGTAAATAATACCATTGCTGCCACAGGGAGAAATAATTTAATTTCAAATCCTTACGTGTGAAAATGGAAAGTAATGCTCAGAACTGTTATTGAATCGAATCCATTTAAGTATTTCATCAAAATCTGTTCTTTCCCGCTATCTGGTGAGAAAGACGAGAGAGACATCATTCTGCAAAATTGATGGAATGTTTGTCCATTGTTTATTATCGTCGCATGGAGGAAGATTTATATTGTGTTTATTATGTTTTCTAGTATTGAACGTTCGACAAACCATATGAAAAATAAAATGAAACAAGACAAGGGTGGATAATAAAGCCTCCTATTCCCCTGCCTCTTTATCAAATATATTCAAATTCCTTCTTCACCACAGGCTTTATAAAATCCAGATTATTCACCCCAGAATATAAATAACTATTTTGACAAACCAATCTTTTATTTTTTACATTATAAACAATACTTTAGATTATAATGTAATGGAGTTTTATATATTAATAGATTTTATCCAGGCTGTAGCCTCAAACAGGTTATCTTTCGTTCGAACTGTCAGGGAAGCAAGAGTTGCTATCAGACAGATGGAAAGACGATCCATTTCCAGTGGGTGCCTTCTCACGTGGGAGTTATGAGGAATGAGATAGAGGATGTCCTTGCTAAGAAGGGATCCAATCTGCTTCATTGGAACAAATCCTTGAACTTGGATTCAGCTAGAAGACTAATCAGCAATGGAACACAAGAGGAATTTCTGAAGGAAGCACGAGCCTTGGGAAGAGAGAGGAGGTGGAAGTGCATAGAGAACGAATGGCAACACAACAAGAACAAACCTAGGAAAGAGGCTGTTGCATAAATACGCCTTGGCACGGGACATGATTGTTTGGCGGCCCACTTGAAGAGGATCCATGTCCTGGATTCCGATCTTTGTGTGTTGTGCCGACAAACGGGGGAGCCAATGAATAGGGAACATCTTTTGAGGTGTCCCAGGCTTGGTTCCGAGCACCAGATTTCGAAGAATTTTCCTAAATTGTACTGGGATGCCAGGAGACTCATGGGTTGATTCTCACATAGTCTGTCATTGGAAACAACAACAACAACAACAACAACAACAACAACAGATTTTATTCAATGTACTGCACTGATTTAACAAAAGTTAAATTTAAACTTCTATTATATAAGACATTGTCAAGAACTTTTCAAACTATATAATGCAATTTATATATTCATGTTTGACCTGAATGAAAATTATCAACATGCTCGATTTCAATACGGTAAGAACGCTTCGCGTTATGGTTAAATATACTCCATACCTAATTTAATCAAAATCTGTCCACACGTTTGTGCTGTAGAGCACAAACTGAAACCAATTAAACGGACAGAAATATGTAAGGGAGTGAAGTTAGTCATCCACAGGATTTCTAAGAATATTTTCCGCTCGTGTAAAAGTCGATTATGAGTTGAACAAGAAGAATTTGACAGTTTAATGTATTGCTCCACTGAACTAAGAGGCAATCGGTTTTCGAATCACAAACATTGTTTGCATCAATTTATCAGGCGGTCATATCTTTTGGGTTGCTCTCTAGCTAATGAAATCAAGACGTTTAAGTAATAAGTTTAAAACTTTATTCACATATCCATTAAAAAAAAAATCTTCCAATGAAATTCAAAATTGAGGTTAGAAGTTCAGCCTTAATTATAAAATACAAAATTAACAAAAACCATTTTAATCAGGGAAGTCTGACTTTCAAAAAAACACATTGATCAGCTTCTCTTAAAAATTCCCAGTTCTAGAGTTGCAGTTTCAGAAAAAGAAAAGAACATTGGAAACTGAGTATCCTAATGTCAACGGAGGTAGTTACTATTTCATGTTATATATGTATAAGCTTAATCATTTTGCCAACGTTAAAGCAAATGTAGTATTTTATATTAACATCCAAAATAAATTTGACAAAGGATAAATAATATTAAATTAATTACTAATAATTATTCGTTTTACATGCAGTTTCTCCAATTGAAGACCAAATTTCGTCTACGTCATTATGTTTCTATAATTTTATATTTGTAGATATATTTTTTCGTACATTAATAATACCTTTGTTGCCTGTAAGTATTTACAGGTGTTCATATAATCTTTAGACATTAAAAATAACTCTAAGAATATTTTAAAATGAGAAACTATTATCAGTATTTTTGTATTAAACTCGCTTGAGTTTTTTAATATTCAACAAACAAAATACGACTTTTTAAAATTTTTATTGGTTTTTCGTCTTTAAATATTTATAAAACATTTTTCTACGACGGAACAATATCTATGAAACGTTTTATATATTTATTTATTTTGATAGATATCCTGACGATGACTCATTTAAGCCGAAACATCAACAAATATTATAAGACAAGAAAAGAAGTGAGTCATTTTAAAACATGGTATGATAATATAAATTTATTTTAATTTACTTTATATGTAGAAGAGAAATTTAAAGAAAGATATGTAATAAGAAAATTAAATCTTTTCAAAATACGTGATTTCTTTTATTCATCGGTAAAAGTCTGGGAAAACACACCCTCTGGGAAAAGGGTTTTTGAAGTTATTTGATAAGGGAGTAAGGGAATATGAGACTTTGCTTTCCTTTATTAACAACTTTGTTTTGTTTTATATTCTTCTGCGTATGATTTGTTCAATAGTAAAAAAAACAAAAAGAAATCTTCATCCACGATAGGGATATGCAACGAAAACAATCAATTCTCAATCTTCCTACATATTATTTCAAATATAGTTTTATTTATTTTCCAATACATACTTTTTCTCTGCTTCAAGTTTGTCGAAATCAATTTCAAATTAAAATATGGATGGCTTTAATTTCCTTTATAATGAGTTCCTTTTTTTAACTTAACCATTTTGCATACTTTGTACTTTGTACTTTGTAACTATGCTAAAGGATGTATGTACAGCGTTCAAGTCATTGTATTTTTCAATGACACAACTCAAAACAGTTAATGGTTAGGTTAGGTTGCTCCGACTAGGAAAAGATCTGGAAGGAATAACTACAACGGTGCGGAAAGTCTGGAAAGTTCTCCAAGTCATTTAATCCTAAGTTGACATTAGGATATTTCAATTCTTACGTTGGCACCAATGTTTCTTTTCTTATTTTGAATCGACACTTGGACTAGCATTGTAGGTGTGAGGCTTCCCAAAGTGTTTATTTTAAAAGATCGATATAATATATGTAACTTATATTTTTTTAAGAAAATATTTTATTTTCAACTTCGTTGGTATTTTGGTTTGTTTATGGGAGTGGGAAGAAATTTGTTTATTTCATCTCGATTTCATTATCAGAGGAACAAACTAAAAACGAACGACCGCTTGATAAATTGCAACCATTGTTTGTGTCTAGAAAACGAATTACCTATTAGTTCAGTGGAGCAATACATTAGACCTGTCACATAGGCCTACTTCTCTTCTTGCTCAGTTTACACTTAACATTTACGTGAGCGGAAATAGTATGGATGACCAACTTCACTTTCATACATCTATATAAACCTCTGATTGGGTTTTACAGCTCAAACGTGTGGACAGATTTTGATCAAATTTGGTATGTGAGTATATTTTAACATAACTCAAAACCTTCTGCCAGTGTTGAAATCGGGTATTATGTTTGTAGTGAAATGTTTCATTAAGCTCTGTCCGAGTTTAATACCTAATTTGTATTATTTAGTGATGAACTTCAGGATAGCTTATTATAGAATCATGTTTGATTTTAGTTTTGTAAAATCAGTATTTGTTGAATTAAATCTATTTATATTTTACAATGTTTTCATTGCGTTAGAAAGTAAAGTATTTATGTTTAATTTTACAATAATTTATATTTAGAAGATATATATATTTTTAGAATTAGAAAATTAAGAGATATGTTTGTCAAAATAGTGATTCTGTGTTCATCAGTTGAAATATCTGGACTATTTAAACTCCCTAGTGAATATATTTGTTCAGGAAGCAGAGGAATATGAAATTTTACGAACAGCATTGATTTGTTTTCTCTTCTTTTGCGTATGAATTGTGGAACGTTCAATATTTCAAAATATAATAAAAAACAATAAGAAGTTTCCTCCATCCATACCTTGAAAATAAACAATGCACAACCTTACCGTCTATATCTCTCTGTTGTCATTTTCTACAGCTCACAAGAAAGAAATCATTTAATCAAATGTTATAAATTTGTATGATTTGGTCTCATTTCTAAGAATTTGTTTTCATTTTTACAAGTAAAGCATAATAATTATATTATTTTGCCATTGAGTGTATAGAAGAGCAGTTAAACTATTTTCCCAGTGAGTGGATATACTAACAGTTATATTATTTTTCCAGCGAGTGGATAGAGTAGCAGTTATATTATTTTCCCAGTGAATGGATAGAGTAGCAGTTATATTATTTTCCCATTGAATGGATATAGTAGCAGTTATATTATTTTGCCAGTGAGTGTGGATAGAGTAGCAGTTATATTATTTTTCCAGTAAGAGGATAGAGTAGCAATTATATTATTTTTCCAGTGAGTGGAAAGAGTAGCACTTATATTATTTACCCAGTGAATGGATAGAATAGGAGTTATATTATTTTTCCATTGAGTGGACAGAGTAACAGTTATATTATTTTCCTAATGAGTGGATAGAGTAGCAGTAATATTATTTAACCCAATAAGTGTATAGAAGAACAGTTAAATTATTTTCCCAGTGAGTGGATAGAGTAACAGTTATATTTATTTACCAGTGAATTGATAGAGTAGCAGTTATATTATTTTACCAGTGAGTGGATAGAGTAGCAGTTATATTATTTTCCTAGTAAATAGATAAAGTAGCAGTTATATTATTTTCCCAATGATTGGATACAGTAGCAGTTATATTATTTTCCTAATGAGTGGATAGAGTAGCAGTTATATTATTTCCCCAGTGAATGGATAGAGTAGGAGTTATATTATTTTTCCATTGAGTGGACAGAGTAACAGTTATATTATTTTCCTAATGAGTGGATAGAGTAGCAGTAATATTATTTTCCCAGTAAGTGTATAGAAGAACAGTTAAATTATTTTCCCAGTGAGTGGATAGAGTAATAGTTATGTTATTTTTCCAGTGAGTGGATAGAGTAACAGTTATATTATTTTCCTAATGAGTGGATAGAGTAGCAGTAATATTATTTTCCCAGTAAGTGTATAGAAGAACAGTTAATTATTTTCCCAGTGAGTGGATAGAAAAACAGAGTTATGTTATTTTCCCAGTGAGTGGATAGAGTATCATTTATATTATTTTCGCAGTGAACGGATAGAGTATTTATATATTTTTCTCAGTGAATGGATAGTGTAATCGTTATATTATTTTCCCAGTGATTGGATAGAGTAGCAGTTATATTATTTTTCTAATAAGTGGATAGAGTAGTAGTTATATTATTTTCCCAGTGAATGGATAGAGTAGGAGTTATATTATTTTCCCAGTAAGTGGATAGAGTAGCAGTTATATTATTTTCGCAGTGAATGGATAGTGTACTTGTTATATTATTTTCCCAGTGAATGAATAGAGTAGCAGTTATATTATTTTTCTAATGAGTGGATAGAGTAGTAGTTATAACAGTTATATTATTTTCACAGTGAGTGGATAGAGTAGCAGTTATATTATTTACTGTTACATCTTGATCTATGATATTATATAATACGTCAGATACTAAGTTAACAAAAAGTCATCATTAGAAGGATGATTTAATTTTTAAAAAAATCTTAAACAACCAAGGAGTGAGGTCTACTATTCACAAACTCACTAGTAAGGAATTGATCAAATGTAAAAATCAAATAAATAAAAACCGTCCACTATTTAAAGCACTTTATCAAGCTATTTTATTGTTTGATCTTTTAAATATTGTGAAAAATAAATTATTCCTAAGTGTTCTGCTTGTTCATTGGTTAAAGGTTCACTAATCAAGAGTAGCAAATCGAATTGTGAGTTCGAATCTCATATAGGACACAAGGTTCATTCAGGGCAGCTTGCTTTTTCAAACATGTTGGAGGGAAGCTATTATTGCTGATTTATTTCAAAATCTTGATTGTTTTGTTTTTACCAAATTTAATTTTTCTTATAACTGTGATTTATATTTTAAAACACTATCTGACAAATAAATTTCGTGGCTTTATAAATTTCAAATTCTTCCATGTCGTTCATAATTCGGCCTTTGTTGTAAATATGCATGATTACTAAGTTGCCGTTGAAACTTGAATATTATGACTGACAATTGTTTATAAGGTGCTCTGCAAAACTGGAACTTGTGCTAATCATTTTTTTAAATAGAAAGTACTCCTTAAATGTTGTCTGTACTGAACGTTCTGTCTGGTATTAATAATAATAAAGTTTATATCACAGCAAAACATAAATACTCGAATAAAGTATTCTAAGTGAAAATTAAATAAACGGTGCACAAATTTGGAGAAATTTTCTCACTCACCTTCAAATACAATTGGTTCGTCTCTAAATATTTCAATTTAATAGTTAAAAAAATAAATAAATAAACCATGAACATTTGATAATGAAAGTTTTATGCCATAACTCTTTATCGTATTTTAATATGCGTGTGGATTTAAATAAAGAAATTTTCCATTTCACTAAAATTCCAAATATATATAGTATTTATTTTAAGAATTCATCACTTTTATGGCCTATTTTTGTTTGTGTTTTTTACCAATACGTCTTGAGTGTGTTTTCCTTTTAATGACGACGTTCAATGGTTTTGTTATTTTCACAATTCATTCGTGAACGAAAATATTTTGATTGTTGATCATTTCCCGTTTCACTAAAAAAATAATGAAATCGGCAAAACCACAACTAAACTTAGTATTTTGATTTCACGTTTTTTTAAAATTTTCCAGATTTATTTGGCAACTGTCCCCCTCGTTCTTCCACTATTTTTGGTCATACACATTCATTTACTGGAGGATATTCGTTTATTTTTATTACAAGAGTAATAACAATTTCTTATTTCAGGTTAAAATAACTTCATAAAAAACCGGTCTACTGTATTATATCTATCACTCTTTGTTGTGTATGTAATTTTATTGTTTGTAACTAAAATAAACAATATAATATCGATTTTGTTTTTCAGTTTTTATATAGATTTGAATAATCTGTAAGATTAACTAAATTACTTCATGCTATCATTAGTAGAGGAGTGACTTCATAATGTGTGATAACACCTGCACTATCGTTTCAATCGAGATTTCAACCTTGAATAGGGTTTCGGAAGAATTAATTTACATATTTTATTTAAATCTTAATGGAATATGACAACTAATTACTTAAATTCGTGACCACAATTGAAGTAAAAACCATGATTTACTCTGTGGATACATTTATAGACAAATGAAAAATTTAAACACTATTTCAATTCCTAAATTTATTTAAACAACGATATCTATAGTTAGTTACCTATTTTTTACTGACAACAACTGAAAAATTGTGTCTATTATTTGGATATTATTTAGTTTTAAGGATTTGTGAGTGACAATATGAGTGCAATGTTTATTTCTGACAAATAGTTAACAAGGAGAAGTGATACCAATATGCATTGATTACATGCACCTTTAGCGCCGATATGTTATAAGCTCTGCTTAACTGTTGGTGATTTGTACCGCACTTCCAACAATACAGAGAATTATGTTGGTAAGACAAAATATTTGTTGGAATATATTTACTGATTTGAACTATTGGTTGAAATCTTAAAATTGTAAAATAAAACTTAATATTAAAAACGTATCCAATTTTACGATTATACAAAATAGCGACATTACCATTTTCTTAAATAAACTGATAACTCGGAAGTTTTTCATATATGTTCAAATTTTTTTTTTTTTTTTTTTTTTTTTATAATATGAAAATTTTACAATGGTAACGATATGTATATATGAACAAGAGGGGAAATCTTCTTAGAAAGGAAGTAGTTACGAAACGGTTCACCGTAGTAATGATTATCATATATTTTACGAATTATAAATTGTAGTTTTCTTCAAAATAGTTTCATAATTGTTTCTAAAATTAAATGTAAAGATGGCCAAAGAAGGTTTTAGTAAGAAACTGTAACATGGGACCTCATATCATCCTATGGTACCTTTGTGTAGTTTGCACCGTTTATAAAGCATAAATTTAAAGAAAAATAATAAAACACTTTTTTATTTATTTTGTAACTTCCACTTTTTATTAGTCTAGCCGACCAATGGTTTCTACATTGGTCTGTAATACAGCCTCGTCAATGTCGGCCTGACTAATAAAAAGTTGAAGTTACAAAATAAATAAAAAAAATTGTGATTTATTATTATTTCTTTAAACATGGAATTCTACCAAGAACCTTCGGTCTGAACAGTTATAAAAAAAACAACATAAATTTTGTTACATTAGGTAAAAATAGTAAAATAAGCTGTTCTACATCAGATTAATTGAACTTATTGACAGTGAAAAAGGTAAAGATAAAAACGATACATACATTCTGCGTGGTCAAAAGTACCCCCCACTCTAATTTTCCTCACAATTTTTGTCATATTGCCATGTTATCAAATGATGTTTATACCTGAAACCAGATACTAGGTTAATGAGGTTAAACATTTATGCTGGATCTTAAATTTGAGTCAACTTTTAAATTGGTATAGTGATCTGATACACGATTATAAATTGTTTTTCAAAATTAAGTTTAGTAGAATAATCGACTCTTCAATATCTGTCTAGTCTTTCTAGTTATTTAAGTAAAACTATCTACAATTTGTGTAATAAAACTTTTATTAAATACAAACAAAGGCATATTTAATATTCGTTATGACCCATTATACTGATTAAGACTGGTTGTTTAAACTATTTATGCTAGAGACTTCTTGTATAAGTCCTTGACAATGCTTTAACTAGCGAAACCATGGTCGGCAAGTTTCTATTAAAACATTGTGGTTGATACTAAAAAAATTGTTGTTTTAATTTTACTGGTTGTTTAATCTCGAAGAAACTGTTGTCCATTGTTTACTTATAATTTTAATTATTTAACGTGATTTTTTTTCAAATTTCCAAATTATTAACAGCTGTTCTAGCCTTGAAAACAACATTAAACCCTTATGTGATAAAAAATATTTTATCACATGTCACACAACTATGTTGATTTTTAAAACATAGTAACCAAAATCGAAATTTAAATTGTAGAATAAAGGAAGTATATGTTTAATTTACAACAAAACTAAAATGACCAAAATAGTTGGAGAGATGGTACTTTTAAACCTCCTCCCTATAGATAGTTAGAATGGAAATAGTTCTGTTAAATTTACGGGTGACTTGACTTCCCTTATTTGGTAATCTAATGCAAATTATCTACAAATCTGTTAGGATCTTAAAAAGATATCCATCCATCCTCGCGAAACAATTTGTCCCATGTTGGATTCAGATTCAACGTAAGTTATTTGAGTATTATATTTCACAGATATGAAAGTTCTGTTCTATGGCATAGATACATTAATTTCAGTCTAATCTATTAACTGATCATTCTGACACATTTTGTTATTAATTAGTTGAGATATGTGTGTTAGGGCTATAATTAATGTATGTGGGAGATATTCGTACATCTGTAATGGATAATATGCGAGCTGTGATTATATGTTAAATTGTTTATGACAAGAGTGCCATGGAATTTAGAAGAGGTAAAATATTTAAGTGTGTGCTTTATTAAAAACAAATTAACGATTACCATTTAGTAAATTAATTACCATTAAATTAATTTTTTAAACCATGAGTTAAAGGTTTACTAGTGGTTTTATGAACAGTAGATTTCACTCTTTTGATGTTTTAATACAGTCAATAAACCGTTCTTGTAAACACAATGTGACTGTGAAGTGTTACGTGACACAAAAATATTCACAGGCCAAGAAGTAACAGTAAATAATACTGTACACCACTCACAGGGAGAAATAATAAAAGTTAAATGCTTTATGTATGGCTTGCTGCTTGTATTGTGATTGTGAATTGGGAACACAGTGGTAGTAAATATTATATTATACTCATAGGTGAAATACTGACTGCCATAATTTAAAAACATATTTGCCGCCCCCCCCCGATATAGATAAACGCTGAATTTTTATATATTACCTCAGGTAAATTAATATTTTCTGTATTTTATTAGTTTTAAATATTTTAAAATAAAGAAATTTAAAGAAAAAAAAAATCATTTAAAAACAAAGAAGTACAGTATCTATTTCAATATTTTGTTAAAATTATTTATCCTATCGGTTTTGTTAATTTTTTGAAAATTACATTTTAAAGATTAGTTTACCTGTTAAATATAATATACATGTTTTTACTGAAATTTAACTAATAAGAAACCTTCCAAAAAAGAAAGGTATTGGTGTTCATTTCCACGTAAAACAAACAAGTTATTATATATCCAATCAACACGCAGTTGATATATTGGAGAGCGTGAATTTTATTGCATAGTTTTATAAATCTGTTAAATTACTCACTCACAAACTTGATATTAATGTTTGCTAAGTAAAATAATTTCAAATAACATCCATATACGATGTAGATTTAAAATAAAAATGTCTATTTGTTTCAGTACCAATCACAATATGTAGGTAACTTACTAAAAATCATCTAAAATCCCTACTATTGTTCAAGGATGTTAATCTAAATATTAAGGTATACATTTTATTTCAATAACAACGTTTCATTTTTTCGTAAAAAATAACTTTTATCATCACTGTATACAGATTTGAAAGCTGCATAAAATGATTTTTTATAGATCCAGATAGGATCCGTAAACCCTCTTTCGGCATTTTCTTTTGGTCTTATACCGCCATTTTTAAAATTGTACAACTATTTGTTTTGAGTAGTAATAATTAATATTCAATAGTAAAACATATCTTAAGGAATTTGACTGAAAGTCATCTCATATTCTAACAATTATTGCTGGTTTTTTTTACATTTTGAGGATATGTTTTTATCAAATTTGATTTTTATTTTTACTCTGTTTGACTATCGTTTTATGTATATATTTAAAAAATGCACACAATTTGTTTTTTCTAGAACATTATGTGACGGCTGAAACGTTATTGCCTCAAAAGGAGTTTTAAAAATATGAAAACCACCTGTCACTTTCCTGCTGCTATTTCTGGTAAACACTTCCTCAGTGACCAAAAATTGAATGTAATTATGACCAAGAGATCGTTTTACTAACACACATATATTTACAGCCAGACAGTTACAGTACCATTAACTCCAAAGGGTGGGATTGATGGAGAGATCATGGTCCCAGGTCTCGAGATGTCACGTGGGTAATCTTGTCATCTTTATTCCACTAGCACCGATTACTTCATCTAACGCCAAAATAAAAATTAGTTAAATTAAAATCAGAGCTTGTTAACTTTAAAATAATATTTTAAAGTTAATAACGCTAGTATGTATTTCTTGTAATGAAAATACGAATTTAATGTTAACCATCTCAAGCATTCCGCCATGTATGGGGTGTTAGGGTACTTTTGACAATGAAATTTAGACTTATTTTAAAATCAAATGTAATATTTCAATGAAAATTTGGTTAAAACTTGTAAAGAAATAAAACCCAGAATAGAGAGAGGGACAGGCATAATAATATGATTCATAAAGAAAATCAATCTCCAAGGATTGTTTCACTCATTAATACACTCATGACTATTACAGGGTATTGAAATTTAGCTTTAAGTATTAAAATATACCAAAGAAAAAGTATTATCTTTGATGAAAATCCTTGCAAAATGACAACCATCTATTGCTTTGACGCATATCTCGTGTAAGGGACAGGCTGCTTGGGGATTTGCACTCAAATTTATGACCTTCTTGGCTTCCTTTACATGGGTTTCCTTTCCATTGATAACCTAGTCAAAAATAATAGCAGTCATAACTCTTTGCAAATTTATCCTCCTTTATTTTAAACAAAAATCTCACTGCTTGGAGGTAATCTGTGGTTGAGAATAAAATTAACTTGAAATATTTTAAATTATATATTTTCTTGAGAGGAGGAGGAGGGGGGGGACAGAAGAAGAAACATATCTAAACATACGAGTGTAGAAAGAAATATTTATTCGTAAATACGTAAAGGGATTGAAACAAAATAGTTTTTCATTCCTTAAATTCATTAAATTCCTATAGCACTTGACACTGAATTACAATTAGATGTTGATTTCAGTGTAACCAGTTTTCTATCGTGTACTTATATTTATTTATACCATTCAAAAAGATATTGTTAAAACAAACAATACTACTTAAAACATAATAATTTCAAAGTAGTATAAAGCTATAGTTACAACAATGAGAAAAACATCAAACACGACTTTGTTAAAATTTAAAAGTTAACTTAAATTCAAGATTGTGGCAAAAATTGGTAACATCAATCGTAATATATTGAAACAGTTATGTATTTAATAAGGTCCTTAAATTTATACTACGAAAATTGTGATCGAAATCGAAATGGGAGGTGGGAATTTTATTCTACCCTTTGTATAGACATTTAAACAGAAAGTAGTTACAGTATATATTCGAAAGATCTTACCTTATTTAGTAATTTTTTAAAAAATTCTGTACTTGACCGTCAGGATTTTAAAATATAATAAACGGAACCATTCATCTTGGAGGAACAATTTATTCCATGCTAGATTCTAATATAAGTTATCATAATGTTATATTACACAGATACATACGTTTTGATTAGTCACAGATACAGAGTAATCTATGAAATGATCATTCAGATACATTTTGTTTTTTAATAATTGATATAAGCACTTGTGTGTTAGGCTGTAATTATTGTGGAGATAAATAAGAGTTGTTATCACGTTACATTGATTATCACATAGTGGAATGGAAATTACGAGAAGTGTAATACTATAGTGTGCTTTGTTTATGTTATAGTTTCTGACATATAAATGGTTAGTAAAAGTTGTGGTCAAAAATTGATGATGAGTTTTTGCATGTATATTAGTTTTGAGTCCAAAAATATGACTTTTGGAATGATCTCGTCCGTGTAGTGCCTGTTGTTGGTTCTACAGCCTGAACAGTTGGACAAAGTTTGGTCACAGTTGTGTGCAAAATTTATTTAATTTGAGGGCTGGAAAACAAAACTCCAAAACTGTGATTTTATCAAAATCTACTCTAATCATTTTTATAATGTTTTTTGCTGGACGTATCAGATTATCCTAAGAATCCTAGCAAAACGTTTTGGTCGCCAAGTTTCCAAAAATACCGAGTCTTGATATACCGTTAAAAAAAATCCAAAGATCCACAATGTTGCTGTTATTAAAGTCTTAATTTTTTGAAATATTCCCTCAATCGTTGTATACATATTAATAAAATGTACACATTAACAATATAAGATGTGTACAAAGGTGAAAATGGAGTGTCTTTGTTGAATACTTCACAAACGAAAAACATAAACTTTAACTCCTTTTGATTAATTAAACTGAATAAAAAAATAGATTCACAAAAGAAGCAAGTTAGCCATTTAATATATATATATATATATATATATATATATATATATATATATATATATATATATTTTAATGGTCCACGAATCATTTTCACTTTTCGACTAACAATTTGTAAACTGACGTTTCATGAAATGAATAATTTTGGTAAGTTTTGTGTATAGTTTGATGATTAAATAGTTTTTCCAATGTTAGTGCACAGTTTATATTAGATTTATATTGTTTTGAGATTAAGTAAAAGAACACCCATAACTCCTTTATTCAGATTTCGAAATTATGTATCTATAGATAATATTCACAGGAGATACATTGATATCATATTTATAAATATTTTTACTTACTCTATAAACTTCACGAAATACAATCAGTACTTTATGTAAGGGATGCATACATATATTGTTTCTAAGGGATTTTATTTCTTACTAGAACAGAATGCATCACAAGCGTAGCTCTGAGGACATACATTATGCAATATCATAGTAAGAAACACTTAGCAATATCAATCAATAAAAAAACCAAACTATTATTCAGTTCCTTTTGGTTTATTTTTATAATGTTTAGTTTCAACCTAGATAGACTATTAGTGTAATTTTATTCCTATTTAATATTATTATTAAACAATAAACAGTTACAACAATGCTTTATTTGTTAAACATTAAATTATCAGCTGTTATTATTTAAACATAAAGTAGACAGTTACAAAGGATTAATGTTTTCCGCTTTTGTCGATAACTCCAGAAAAATATTTTTAAAACTGTTTGTTATTAGAAAAGAAAAAAAAAACTTCTCTTGTAAATTTTTGGTAAAATTAACAAATTTTGAGATATTCTATGTTAAAAAGTTTGAATAGTCACCATTTTGAAATGAACAGAGGAAATTGTTTGATTATTTTTCTCAAATTGACTTTTTATAATACTAAGTAGTGTACTCCAAATTAACACTTTATATATAACCATTAAATAGATATGATTTTGTTAAAAACACAAAATTGCGGCAATATAGACAACTAACCTTTCAGAAAGTAAGCTTTTTCGTTAGCTTTGATGTGGCTTTGAAGCTCTGAATTCCTGAAACTGATTATAAGAATCCTGTATTTGTATCCTATAACTTTATAACATTTCCCCTAAAAACGGAGTTTTAGAAATATTAATATAACTCGCCATTTAAAATACTCGCCATTTTCCGGTTGATACTCCTTCAGAGGTTTGTAAAACAAAATTTGAGAAAAAACTGGATTAAAATTACGTTTTACTAACATAAATATATTTACACCGAAACAATTAAGTTACAAATTTAGTCCAATTGGTAGAATAGGTGGACTTTTATTAGTCTCATGTGTTGAATTATTCGTAAAGGTGATCAGACTTCTGAAATAGTTAAGGTAGAAAGAGTATTACTTTAATGAAAATCAGGATGAAATGACAAAGTTTCAGGATTATCTTGTATAAGGGAACTTGCTACTAGAGGACTTGCACTCATAATTTATGATATCCTTAGCTTTCCTTACATGGATTTCCTTTTCTTTGATAAAGAAGTTCAAAATAATAGCAGTCATAACTCTTTGTAAATTTACCATTGTTTCTTTTACTCACAACCGTTACTGCTTGGAGATTATCTGAGTTTTCTGAATTTGAACTCATAATGTTATCAAGTGGAATTATTTTTATTTATTTATTTTCTTGGTAAACAAACAGAAAAAGTACTATATATATATATATATATATATATATATATATAAGACACTTTATAAAAAACAAATGAAAGGAAAAAAACTTTATCAAATTTTATACGCAGTGAAGAAAAATAGTGATTCAAAAATATATTTTGCGATATTCTCAATCATCCATTCAGAAAATAAATAAAAATCCAATTAAAATTATTCCCCACCAAAAATATCACTTCTCTAATTGCGGAAATTAAACATAAACTCTATGTAAATTTATCTTATTAAAATCACACTTTTCAGGCCTCGTTCTATGTTCATTTTAATTTTTATCCTATTAATCTTTAACAATAATATGATTTTATACGAAATTACGTACAATAGTATGTCGTATTTTCACTAAAATTTGATCAAAATCGGTACAGTTGTTTTTGAGAAATTAGATATTTTGTAACAACTCTATTGCCCATTTTTTTATCGATAATAACAGGCATAGTTAGAATAATGGCAAACAATAAGTTTTATTTAAGTTAAACTTATTGTTTGCCATCTCAAACTGACATCTTCAACTTAAAAAAAATTGATCAAAATCGTTAGTGATGATTTTGAGTAAATTGTAATTTTGTAGTTTTTTCTAGTAGCAATTATCCCCATGTTTTAAATTGTCATGTGATTAAAATATATTCACATAATAATTCTGACTTTATCCGGCCTACGCTTTGTGTTGAAAGTCATTACACATAAGACAGAGAGAAGTAATTAAAAAACGCACACCTTTTTTTGGACTCAGGGGATCTCAAAACGAATATATCTCCAATAAAGACAAAATCAATGTTTTGATCCATTACATAACTTGCTCTCTTTATTTAATTTTTTTTAAATAAATTAATTTTTTTAGATATAAAAAAGTTAAGTGGCCGGGATATTTCTAAATATCTCCGCATGGATATATATTTAAAGCAGTTTCTACTTAAGT